>CAUYON010112275.1:0-33938 GCA_963573935.1 Arctocebus calabarensis | reverse complement strand
ATCCTCGGTCATGGCACGCTCCCCTTCATAACCCTGGACGAGCAGGTAGTGAAGGAGGGTGTCTGCTTGGTAAGCATGGGAGTGAGCATGGGGGCTCACTGAGCACAGTCACAACTCCACCAGCAGTTTCAAGACCAAGAGGAAGAGGAGTGACATCCAATAAGAGCAAATCTTGAACATTCTCGGATTTGTCACCAGACGAGACGGCCGCCTGGACAGCTGCACCGCAAGCCACAGCCTCACCGGGGTGGGTGCTCTTATCGGGTCTTTCCCACTGAAGAAGTCTTGGAGAAGCTCTTGAATGTTGGGGATACAGGAGAACCAGCAGCCAGGACAGTGTCACAAATATGTGGCTTGTCTAGTTTGGCATCTCAAAGGGCTGCAGGGACCAGGGTGTCACGGAACAGATCAGCTTTTAGTTCCTCAAATTGGACATGGGTAATGGAGGTTGAGTAGTTGATTCGTTCATAAAGGGAATCAGTCTCAATACTGGGCTGGGTGCTGGAAGACAGGGTACGCTTAGCAGTACGGAGGCGAAGGACTGATGTCCTTTGCACATAAACTCAGCAATAAAATGGTTGACCATTCATTTGCCAAACTCTTCTCCACCCAAGTGATGTTTCCAATTGTAGATTTGACCTCAAAGATTCCATCTTCAACACGAGGACTGTCACCTCACAAGTGCTACCTCTAAGGTCAAAAATCAGCATGTTTCTTTCGGCTCCAAACTTTTGGTCTAAGCCATAAGCAATAGCAGCTGAGGTGGCCAGTTATCCTCCTACAAACATTGAGACCAGCAGTGGTTCCAGCATCTTTGGTGGCTGGTGGCCTCCAGCAGTGTCACAGCACTGGTGACAGTCTTTCCAAGGCAGAATTCTGCAGTTTCCTTCCTGTTTGTCAGAACCGTGGGCGACACCTCCTCTGTTGGGGCTGTCAGCGTCCTTCACCACCACACAGGGCCACAGCTCCAGATCAGACCGGACACCACCCCATCAAACGTGGGTCCAATCAGACGCTTGGCTTCTAAAACTGTTCCTGGGGGTTGTTGCAACTTGATTTTTCGCAGCATCGCCAATCATTCATTCCGTATTGGTGCAAGCAACAAAGCTAGGAGTGGTTCGGGTTCCTTGATTATTGCAATTATGTCTGCTTCTCCACACTGGAGACACCCAGACAGGACTCCAACAGCGGGTCCCTGAGACTCTGGTACTCACAGAGCCAGGAGCCCCCAGACCTCGGTGAGGCATTGTATTTCTCCATCGGGGAGGAAAGCTCACCTTTTTAAGCTTGTTTTCATTTATAGTTGATAATTAGGTGGGCCATTCTGGTTCTGTAAGTTATATCAAGTTATTGTCCATTGTATTTCAAATATATGCCTTTAGCTAAAATCTGCTGAAATTGAGTTTGTCGTTTGCACTCAGGGAGTTGAAGAGTTTCTTTGCATGACAAACTTTTACCTTTAAAATTAATTTCAAGTATGTCTAGTCTCCATTATGAAATGGCTAAACGCTTATGCTTGGGTTTACCATCGGGATTTAAGTATAGATTCTGCTACTTAGTGACTAAAAAATCTTATGCAACTTATATAATTTCTCTGAATACCATTAAACATTACCAATATTGATAAATTGAGATTAAAAAAACTTTTTCAAATGGCTTTTGGAAAGGTCTAATATAAAATGTGTGTTCGATGCTTAGTGCCTGGTGTATTATAATAAATGAATATTTATTTCCTTTTGAAATTTAAGGAAACATAATAAACATAACGAAATGAAAAAAATTAGTATTCTCATTTTACCTATTTTTCTTATACTTTTATAATTAACAGATCATTTGTAAGAGAGTCATTTAAACAAATAGTTTTTTTTTTTTAAAACATTCAGCCTAACCTAATCACTACTCGCCAGTTTCCTGCTGGTTTGTTTTCACTACTTTAAACAATTTTCAAGGAATCCCATTTACTGTGGAAATAATTTCAAGTAAATAACCCACTTTCTTCAGTCACTGGATCTGTTTCTCACTATATGAAAACCCCAAGTTGGTAATTGGACCTAGAAAATCATAGTAAGGGAGCAGAAAAAAATATTTGGAAGGGATAATTTATAGAAGATGGGGTTTTACTCTCATTAGAGCCCTTGAAACTATCTGGAAACATTTGAATTAAGCAAAAATCCTTCTTACAGTAAATTAAGGAACCTATTACGATGCCTATGATTGAACAGGCTGATGAGTTTTAACTACGCCCTGCTGCCTGATAACTTCCTTGAAAGAAATTTTATCTTATTTTTGCAAAGGCTTGGAATTGCTTCCAGTAATATGTGAAGCCCATCAGTTTCTATTTATTCTTCTTTAATATTTAAGCCTGCGATGGGCATCGGTGCGCCGAGTGCCCTGCAGAGAATCATGGTCTCATTTACATATTGACTCTACCTGGACTGGCATTTGTGATAATGATCCAAAAACATTTATACTCTTTACAAAACGACCTAATAAAATGCTGACATTTGTTTGTTTGGAAGGCTGCACTTTATGGTGTTTTAATTACAACCTTACATTATTACCTTTTTAATTACTTGAGGGCATATAAGTTAGACATGTTATAGTTCTTTATTTAAAAAAAAAAAAGACAGAAAAGAAAAAAGAAAAACACCAAATGTCGATTATTATTGTTACTCAAACATGGCAGACGTGAATTTGTAATATAATTTACTACCCTCATTACTGAAAAAATTTTTGATAATTATTCACAGACATAGCAACTACTTTAATCTTATTTTTTTTGCCAATGCATTTTATTGAAGATGCTTGTCCCAGAACAGATAATAAGTTATTCTGCATGCTTTTTATACTTGGTGTACTGTGGGGAAATATGACAGTGATCAAAAAGGTAATTTTCTAAAATTAAGTAAGTAAAAATAGATGTTTATGCATGAAGCACCCTGACGTTTAAAAGATTTTCAATAATATGATTTTAGTGCTAATCACATAGGTCCATATGTGATTGCATTTTTGGATATAATTAGTGCAGCAGTGCTAAAAAAACCCAGGGAAAATAGCAAACAGGTTTCAAATATAGGCAAATTAAGTGATTGAGTAGAAGCTGTCATTAGAGCATTAATATCGCATTACTGCTCGAGTTTCACCACAGGAATAGAAAACAGAAAGAAAAGCTTTTTGGTTTGTTTAGATCATTTAACTAATAGTTTTTACCTATAGCACTTCATTTGAATGTATAAGATTATCACAAAAATGGAGTAATAGATTGATCATCTAGTAACAATAGTGTTGTACACGTTGTAGAGAACTGAGATCTCTTGTGTTTAACGCAAGGCTGTAACTCACTGCAAAAATAAAAACTCTGGAGACATAAAATCCTACCAGATCTATTTCCATTAAGCACTTAAAATCATCAATACTGACATATGGCAGCCGCCACAGATCCTGCAAGCCACGTCCTGAAATCTCAGTGGTGTTTATACCTCGACTCAGAATATCAAACATTATCACCAAACGTGTGTTACCCAAAGCTTCAGATTCCATTTTTGTCTGGACACCGAATGTTCCTACCTAAAGCCGCAATCTTTGAATGTGGTGCTTCCTTGAAAACTGGTGCCGTTATTGGGGGATTTGGGATGGATTAAAACAGCTTCATTATATATTATTTTTTGCTAGTGACAGTGTTTGTCTTGACGTCTATTTTTGTTTGCTGTTCATACAATCACTTAAGGTTCCACATAATTAGTGTTTGATTATATCGTTTTTTATCCTTTTCTTCTGACTTCTCTGAAAGCAGATCTTTAATATGGCCAAGGCCCCAGTCTACAAAAGCCAGTGGTGTTGTGCGCCCTGGAGCAAAGTCTGACTTGTTGAAATATCCCTGATGTGAAGGTGGGAAGATGAGGAGGTGGAGACTTGGACCTGGGGAATTTTCTACCCAAACTCTGCCAAGGAGGAGAGGCCAGAACAGGAGAAATTCCTGTGTTCCTCTTCCTAAAACTGACTTGACTTTCTAGCTTCTCAGCATGAGACCCTGCGTGGGTATCGCCACTTGAAATGATATTAAACTCATGAATGATTGTTTTGTAGAGAACAAAATTTTCAGTATGTCGTTTTCTAAATAATACA
Source organism: Arctocebus calabarensis (assembly GCA_963573935.1). Taxonomy (NCBI): domain Eukaryota; kingdom Metazoa; phylum Chordata; class Mammalia; order Primates; family Lorisidae; genus Arctocebus; species Arctocebus calabarensis. Next base: position 29,813 of record CAUYON010112275.1, on the reverse strand, counting down.
GTCCACAATATCTGACTTTCATTAGAGTGTGTTTCCAATTTTTTTTTTGATACGGTTCTGTATAAGTCTATTGTTTTGCTGTTTTCCATTTGTTTGTTTTTGTTTCTTTTCCATTTTTCCTACTTCCTTTGAATCTACCAAACATTATCTGTCATTCTATTTTTCTTCTTCTAAATTATAGATATTTGTTTAGTTTTCAGTTATACATTTATACGTTTGTTTTAACTGGGCAGAGTGTTAATTTACCTGTCTATTTAGAATGGTGGTTTAGAATATGCACCCTTAACTTGTCGCAATCTGCATTACCTAATTTTACGCTACTTCATCTCTGGAATTTAAATGACATTTGTTCACCTACGCTGCTGTCATTCTTGGGGTATTGCCACGCACTTTATTTCCTTTCATCCTATGATCAGAAGTTGTATCCTTTCTTTCCTTAAACTGTCATGGATGTTTTAAGAAAATTTTAAAGTCCAAATGTGGGGGCTCAGGGCTGCAAGGCCAAAGCAGATGAATCGCATGAGCTCACAAGTTCAACACCTGCCTGAGCCAAAGCAAGACGTCATCTCTTTTTTTTTTTTGCAGTTTTTGGCCAGAGCTGGATTTGAACCCGCCACCTCTGGCATATGGGGCCGGTGCACTACTCCATTGAGCCACAGGCACCACCCCAAGACGTCATCTCTTAAAAAAAAAAAAAAAATAGGGATTTTGCAAGGGTACAAGTCAAATCTATCAAGTATAGAACATAAATGTCTTAACACATAATCAAGTAAATGAGGTGAAAGGTGTATTAATTAGTTTGATGGAAGCACTCCAAATTGTATAAAAAAACAACACTTTTTACCCCACATATGCACTAATGTAATCACAATCTATGTGTATATGACTTAATAAAAGGAAAAAAATAAATAAAAAAGGCTATTCCATGAAAAAAAATAGCTGGGCATTGTGGTGGGGGCCTGTAGTCCCAGCCGAGAAGGGGATTTCGTGAGCCCAAGAGTTTGAGATTGCTGTGAGCTGTGATGCCATAGCACTATCCAGGGTGGCAAAGTCAGACTTTGTCTCAAAAAAAATTTTTTTTAATAAATGTTATTTTCATATTTTCCCACAAGCTGTATTTCCCATTTCTCATGCTTTTAACTCTTAGTGTCTATCCAAGTGTCTGTCTATATTTATCATTTCTGCTCAGCTTGAAATTTTTTCTTTATATATCTAGGAGTGTAAAACCATTGCTGGTGAGCTGATTAGTTTCATTCGGCTGCAATATTTTTATTGCCCCATCAGTTTTGAAGGGTAATGACTTGCATTGTAGGTTGACAACTTTTTATCTTTCTTTTGAATATATTATTCCATTTTTTTCTAATGAGAAAATAGCAGACATTCCTCTAATTGTCATTCTGGCTACTTCACAGATCACTTGTTCATTTGTAGAATTCCCCAGTGTAACTAAAATGTACCTAGGCACGATCACATTTGTATTTATTTGATCAGTCTTTATGTGTATTGATCATTTTTTATCTGTGAGTTATTATTTTTTAGTAAAACAAATTTTGGAAAATAATTTATTCATGCATTTTTTTTCTGCAACTTTTCTCACACTTCCTTTATAGAGATACTTTGATATTTGAAATATTTGTATCTAGGTTAAGTAACCCTAATTCCAAAATTAAAAATCTGAAATTCTCCAAAGTTCAAAACTTTTGAGCATTGATAGGATGTGACAAGTGGAAAATGTCCCACTGGATCTCATGCCACAAACATAGTTGAAATTAGTTTTGAGCATAAAATTATTTAAATTATTATAGAAAGTTACCATCTGGCTGTATGTGTAAAGTGTATATAAAACATTAAAAAATGTTGTGCCCTGACAAGGGTCTTATCCCCAACTTATTACTTATGTATATGCAAATATTTCAAAATATGAAAAAAATCCCAAAATCTAAACCATTTCTGGTATCAAGAATTTTGGATTGGGGCGGTTCCTGTGGCTCAGCGAGTAGGGCGCCGGCCCCATATACCGAAGGTGGCGGGTTCAAGCCCAGCCTCGGCCGAACTGCAAAAAAAAAAAAACAAAAAAATAGCCGGGCGTTGTGGCAGGCACCTGTAGTCCCAGCTACTAGAGAGGCTGAGGCAAGAGAATCGCTTAAGCCCAAGAGCTGGAGGTTGCTGTGAGCAGTGTGACGCCACGACACTCTACCCAGGGCGATAAAGTGAGACTCTGTCTATACAAAAAAAAAAAAAAAAAAAATTTTGCTTTGAAATAAGTTCCTTATATGATAAATAACATAAAATGTGCTGATATAGCTATTTATGGCTTCATGAATGAATATCTTAGTGTGTATAGTGTGTTGGGTACGAATATCTTAGTGTGTATAGTGTGTTGGGTACTGTTCTAAGCCCTGGGATGCAGCAGCGAACAAGATATACAGGTCAGCATCTTTATGGAACTTACATTCCAGTTAGGACAGACTGACTATAAACAAAGGAATGCGTTTAGCTTCAGACAGGCCTTTTACCATGTTTAAGATATTAAAACAGGCTATGATCTAGTGTGAGGGTGGAGAGGCTGGCAAGACTACATTCAGAAGGTTGGGGCAGGCATCCCTGAGAACCTGCAGCGCTGACACCTGGTGAGCTGTGTGGAGAACATCTGGGGAAAGGACCTTATGCAGAGTGAATCCAGTACAAACACACCAGGACTAGAAGGAGCTTGGCATGATGAAGGCACAGGAGGTATGAAGTAAGGAGGCTGTGGAATTTCCTTCATGATGCTAATCTGTTAAGAGTGAAGACATTGTCTTATGAAAAATATGGTTTGATGATTTACCCGTGCTTGTAACTCATTTCACATCATAGTAGTTTTTAAGCAGAGAAGTTCACTGTTGAGGAATACTGTGAGTAAACAATTTGATGGTTATGAGCTGGTTTCTTGGTGATCTTAGCACCTCTGCTTCTTCCTGGGCCTGAGTCAGAGTCCATCTGTTAGGTAGATCAATCATAAATTCATTCATTCATTATCTATTTTCTAGGCATTGGCTGTTTGGACTGCTAAGATAAATAAATCAAAGTTCTGGCTATCAAATAATTCACAGTCTATTGGAGGAGGCAGAGTTTATAGCACAGTGCACACAGGGAACAAAGCAACTGGATGCTTCCTGGAGTAGAATACCTCCACGATGTCTCATGTGGGTGAGCAGGAGATAACCTGGAAGAAGACTAGGAAGGGGATTCCGGGCAGAGGGGATTCCCTGCGCAAAGACATGGATTTGTGAGAGTAGGGCACATTCAGATAGGCAAATAGGTTTGAATGTTTGGGGTGTAGGTGAGAGTTGATCCTAGGCTAGTGGTCCTCAACTTTGGCTGCATTGAGAACCACTTAGGGAGCTTCTAAAAAAATATCTCAGTGCTCATGTCACATTCCAGACTAATTTCCTCAGACTCTCTGCAGGCTAGATTTAGGCATCATTATTTTCTAAAGCTCCCTTGGTGATTTTAGTGTATAACTGAAGTCAAGAGCTACTACCTCTGATTGATTCTCTGTAACCTGGTAGAGGCTAGATATCTCCTGGGCTAGGGTAGTTACTTTCAGTGTAACTTGCTTGGCAGTGCCTCTCTTGTTACCTGCTAGGCCTTCCATCCCTATCTATTATAGGTCTGATCCATGCTGTTTGCCAGACTCATGCCCACCCCCTCCTCCTTTCCTCAGCATCTCCTTTAATCCTGTCAGCTTACCACCTAATATGGCATCATGCTTCCCTATGAGCCATTTCGGTGTACAAGCTAATACATTTCACTTAGAAATTAAGCTGTTCATCTCTTTCTGAGACTACTATTAAACTTTCTGTTCCTTTTATCTTGAGAACTACCCTGAAACCAATTACATTGTGATTCCATTTAAAAACATCAAGAAGAACGCATTAAAAGAATTGCCATACTTTTCAGGTGATTACAATGTTTGTGTGTCTTAGATTTGGACTGCCTTTTGTGCTGCACTTAGAGAAGACAATAGTATGGGACCTTCTGCAGAAGGAAATTTTGGAGAAAATGAAGTATTTCCTGAGGCCCACGGTTTGCATTCAGGTTTGTAAACATTTTGCTATTCCAGCATAGCATGCATGTAAACTTAGTAAAGAAGCAGTCGTTATAATGAAATTTGAATTTCTCGGGTTCAGACTTTCAAGACTGAGAGTTTATCCCTAATATTATGAAAGGAGCTGGCCACCACTAAGTTTTCCTTGAATTGCTGTGTATTGTTTGTTTGTTTTTTTTCTTTGAGAGAGTCTTACTCTGTCACTCTGGGTAGAATACTATGGTATCATAACTCACAGCAACCTCAAACTCTTGGGCACAAGTGATCCTCTTGCCTCAGCCTCCTGACTAGCTGGGATTACAGGTGCCCACCACAATGCCAGGCTAATTTTTCTCTTTCTAGTAGAGATGGGGGTCTCACTGTTGCTTAGATTGGTCTTGAACTCTGGAACTCTGGCAATAATAAAGTTTAGTACATGATCAGCTAGCTTGGAGAGGATTTAGAACATCTACCTATACGCGGAAGACCGTTAAGTTAATGATGAGTTAAGGCAATGTTAAGTATCTTGCTTAACATACTTGATATGTAAATTGATTTGGGTAGATCAAATTTAAAGTGTACTGTAGTGGCTCAACAACCTAACAACGGTATAGAGAAGCATTCTGCAAAACAATTTACATCTAATTTTGGAAATGCCTCTGTGAAACTGATGCTCTTGTATAGAAATTCAGCCTAATTCTCATTTAACATTTGATGCAGGTGTGTCCAATTAGTTTGCGTGTGGTCAGTGTTGTGGGAATAACATACTTGCTACCCCAGGAGGAGCAACCCTTGTGCCACCCGACAGTAGAAAGGTAAACAAAAAAACCCAAAATTACCTTCTAGAATTTCACATATGCTCATGTGTAATTTCAAGCAATGTCTGGTGTAATTTCAACATAAGTGCGATATATCTTTAGGCTTATTTAGGAATTAAGTACTTACTTTACTTTTTTATTCATGTAATATTTTATGATTTTTCTTAAATCAGAAAGCCATGGAGGACTCATGTTAGGAAAGGAAATTAGTGTGTGTTCTAGGACTATAGAAAAATTACTCTTTCGTATTCATCAGGATTGAAGTTTTCCAAAGTAGTGTTTCGGTCAGGCCATATTCCTCTTTGAAACCCTTAAATGGTAACTTGTAGCCTATAGACAAAGCCTGAGTGCTATAGTATGTGAAGTTCTTCCCGGTTTGAACTCTTTGTTAGACCTTGCTGTTCCTCTCTCCACTGTCCTAGGCTTTGAATAGCATCAAAGTACTGATGATTGTTTGGACAGACAATATTATTTTATATGTGTCCTTTCACATGTATGGTTTCTTCTGTCCATAATTCCTTTCTTTTAAGCCTTTCTTTACACTGTTCCTCCTCCTCTCCCAGTAGAATTAATCCCTCTATTCTGCTATCTTTGTGCTTTCCACATATTTCTGTTACATTTATAAGAAAATCTCACATTAGTAAAATAATGGCATTTGCAGGGGATTGGTTCTAAGACTCCCTGCATATACCAAAATCTGCACATACTCAAGTATTGCAGTTGGCTCTGTGGAATTCACATATATAAAAAATCGGCTCTTGGGGCGGCGCCTGTGGCTCAGTAAGTAGGGCACTGGCCCCATATGCCGGAGGTGGCAGGTTCAAACCTAGCCCCGGCCAAAATCTGCAAAAAAAAAAAAAAAAAAAAATCGACTCTCCATATACACAGGTTTCACATCCTGTAAATTACTGTATTTTCAATCCACATTGGGTTGAAAAAAATCTTCACGTAGGTGTACCAGACCAATTCAAACTTGTGTTTCAAGGGTCAACTGTAAGAATATATGGATACATAAATATAAAAATTCATATTGTTTTTATTGTAATGGTTTTTTCCAACAAATACTGTACTATCTGCATTTAAGAATTCTAAAAAGAGTATATAGTATGTTCCTGTTTGAAAGCTCACTTTTTGGTTTTAGAGATGAGTTTTAGTTAATCCAAACTATTACACAGTATGAAAAAGATTAGACAAATAATTTTAGCTGAGTGCTTTAAGAGTTTCTGAAGGAGATGGCAGTGAGCCAGTGAACTTGGGAGGGGGTGGCCTTATGGAAGAAGGATGCAATTTAGATCAGGCGTGGTATATGATGGGAGGTGAAGAGGGGTCACAGAAGATTTTTTTGTCTAGCTCTTTTTGGGTGGGTGAGAATTGGGCAAAAAAGTTGGAAAGGTGGTAGAACATCTGAGATTGATTGTCGGCAGCCTATAATGTGATACTAAATTTCTTCCAATCTCTTTGTTTCTATGTTGGGCATTTTAATTTAAGGATTTTTCAGTTCAGTTATAACCTAGCTATTAAGTCTGTGGGTATAATGGTTTTACTAAAAATTTTTTCTGGTGGAGAACTATGAATATTTTCAGTATTCACACATCACACTTAAATAAAATAATTTATTTAGAAGATTATATGTGGCTTTTCTCCCCTTTCCACCAATTCTATAGGGCATTAAAATCTTGTGGACCAGGTGGTACTGCTCATGTGAAATTAGTAGTAGAATGGGACAAGGAGACAAAAGATTTGTGAGTATTATTTTCCTTAGAATTTATGGAATTATTGTTTTAATTATTTAGTAGTATACCTTTAATCTTTCAAATTACAAGCCTCTCTTTTTGGCTAAGTATCCAGGTGGGTGGTTAATCCTTTTTTAAAGCAGTTTATTATTCCTTTCTTGTTTCTTTCCAATCTCAAAACCTTAGAACATTTCCTTACTGCTGAGAGAGAAGCTGTATGTTCATTAACTACTCAATAGGTCCAGTTTCCTTTATTTTTATTACAGGCCCATTAATGCTACTAACCAGTGTCAAGTACATGCCCTCAGATGTGATGGACAAGAATATACATATGAGTAAATCAGTGAAGTTTGTGGCCGTCCCAGAAAAATCAACTTCAAGTCAGTTCTTGAAATAACTTTGTAGATAGAGAATTTTTCAAGAACATTTTTGAACATTTGGAATATGGAAAAGTTAGATTACTGCTTTTGTTTTCTTACACATTGATCTTTTTGATTACGAATTTATAGCCGTTTTATGGAGTTGCGATTGTATTTTGTGTCATTTTGCAAGCCAGTCTCTGATAAATGCCCTGATTGCAGCTTGTTTGGAAATACCGAAGATGAGTATATCCCAGATGCAGAAAGTGTCCGTCTGCAAAGAGAGCATCATCATCAGCCTCAAACCTGCACTTTATCCCAGTGTTTCCAACTCTACACCAAAGAGGAACGGGTAAGAGGTTGGGTTACATTTCTTGGGTGCTCAGGGTGTGAGGAGAGGGGCATGACATGGTGACAGTGGAGAAACAAGTTATGCCCCAAACTACTTCCCATGATTTTGCAATCACATAGCTTCCACACATGTAATAGGTGTCTCAGCACTGTTGCTTTTAGGATTTTCACAAAAAGTAATTCCGGTTTCTAGAAAATCTTGATTAATTAAAATGGTCTAGAAATAAACCTTTGTAGTTAATTCTTTTTAATAGTTACTAGTCAAGGTTTTTTTATCAGGTTAATAAATTTTAAATAATTTTCCTTAGTATCAAAACAGTGATTCTCAATGTTTTGGTACTAAGAACATAGGTGCCAAGACCTATTTAAATTGTAAATTAATTATAATTAAATAAAAAATTCATTTCCTTAGTTGCATTAGCCACATTCCAAGTGCTCAGTAAACACATATTGTTAATGACTCCTGTGTTAAACAGTCACATATAGACAGAAAATAGACAGCATAGTCCAACTACTTAGCATCAGTGCTTTACAGATAGTAGAGACACAGTATTTAAATAAATGTATGGACAGATAGCTGTATAAATAAGTCTCTGTGGGTGGGTCCTAGGCCCTGTGTTGTTTTTATCTACCTTGAGAAACCTTGCCCACATGGAGGGCATCTAATCTTGAATCAGTGTTTAGGATCATAATTTTGACTACTAGTTTTACTCTCCACTCTTGTATATAGGGAATTATGGAATTTTTAGGATCAGAGGGGACTTTAAAACTCCTTTGTTCTAATGATTGGTTTTTCTATCTAATTTCAAGCAGGGAATTGTTCATGTTCGAATATTTTTTCTTATAAGGTGTTTGCCTGCTCAAGACTTTTGACACACCATTTTCTCTCTGGAGAGCTCTAATGGTAAAACAAGTTAACCTGAATATGTCTCCTGGTTACTGTGACCAGCAGATATTCTCTCTCTTTTATTTATTAAGACACAAAAGTCTTAATTTTCTTTTACTTGCTTATTCTTCAAATATTTGAAAATAATTTTCATATTCTCATTGAGTCTTCCTCAATTTGTTCATAGCTACTTCTTTTAACAATAGTTTTCCATAGCACTTTTTAAAATTTTTTCTGTTTTGGGCTCAATTTTAAAATAGTTGGCTTTGGGATTGGTTGCTTGCAGACTTTGTATGATCCTTTGTCTTATTTAGCTTTTTAAAAAGAAAATTGACTTAGGAGATGTTTGAGAATAGTACAAAGCTTAGAGGTGAACAGATCTACTAGATGACAGCATTGGTATTCTACAAAACATTTCACAGCTTTAGAAGGCTAGCAAGATACATTTTATAGGAGCTCATTCAGCAGGTATATTTTTGCGTACCTACTATGTGCTAGATACTGTACTACTAGGGATATAGCAAGGACCAAGGCAGATAGTGTTTTTGCCCTTATGCTGTTACAGTCTATAGTAGGTAAACAAGTAAATAAAAGAAGCAGAGGTCCCGGGGTAGGAACGAATTTGGTGTGGTTGAAACACAAAGATGAGGGCAGAGTGTCTGGAGCACAGGAGGTAAAGGAGAAAGGTTCAGGCAATAAGCTCCATGAAAGCACATACTCCATCTGTCTTGGTCACTAAATAATCCTAGTATCTAGAGCAGTGCCTGACACATAGAAAGTGGGTAATATGTACCAGAATGGGGGAGCATACTTGAGAAGATCAGTATTGGGCCTGAAGATAATTGTACAAGTACAGGCCAGGCCTGGTGACTCACACCTGTAATCCTGTTACTCTAGGAGGCCAAAATGGGAGGATCACTTGAGCTCAGGAGTGTGAGACCCCCATCTCTACTAAAAATAGAAAAATTAGTTAGATGTCTTTAGTCCCAGTTACTCAGCAGGCTGAGGCAGGAGGATTGCTTGAACTCAATAGTTTGAGGTTGCTGTGAGCTAGGCTGATGTAATTGCACTCTAGCCTGGGCAACAGAGACTCTTGTCTCAAAAAAAAAAAAAAATAGTGCAAATATAGTAGAGGAGAAGGTGGGACGTAGCAATGGACTTTGTGACAATAACTTTGTGGAGTCTTCAGTTTTGGTATTGATCAGCACTGCCATGTGGGTGTCAGTCAGCCACTGTCATGGGTGACTTACAAACTGTCCTTTGGGTGACTTACAAACTGTCTAGACTATGATGGTGTAGAGCTGCTCTTCTCGTGAATACTGACTGTCAAGACAATGGTGAAATGGGACACATCTGGAGAGAGTGGGCTGTGAGAGCGCTTCAGGAGATCATGATGCAGGCGACTGTGTTTTGACAAAGGAAGCCTTAACCTGGGGAGGCACTAGAAGGACTGTCCTGTGGATGAGAGGGAGTGGACTTAATTTTATGTGAAAGCAGAATTTAAAGACCAGACATGATAAGAAGTGTGATTCTGTCTTCATATGAGGAAGCACTGTAGCAGAGTGTAGTGGAGGAGCTGCCTGCTGAGGTGGCCATCTCACTTGTGAGGCAGAGCTGGCTCCATTTGGTGTGCTCACCTGTGGCCTGCAGGGCTGGGACCTCTTTTTAGCAGTTTGTAGCAAGATCAGTATAGAAATCAGGGAAGTTAAAAAAAAAAAAAAGCAAGGAAGTGTTTTAGAAATAATCACAGGTTGTAGACATTGTTTTGACATTCTTACTGTATGTTATAAAAATATTCTTTTGTAATATACTGGAATTTAAACAAAAATCTGCTTCTTGGCTCGGCGCCTGTGGCTCAACGGGCTAAGGTGCCAGCCATGTACACCTGAGCTGACGGGTTCGAATCCAGCCCGGGCCCGCCAAACAACGATGACGGCTGCAACCAAAAAATGGCCGGGCATTGTGGTGGGCGCCTGTAGTCCCAGCTACTTGGGGAGGCGGAGGCAGGAGATTCGCATGAGCCCAGGAATTGGAGGTTACTGTGAGCTGTGATGCTATGGCACTCTATCCAGGATGACAGCTTGAGGCTCTGTCTCAAAAAAAAAAAAAAAAGTCAGAAACAGTTCTGTGAAGGGTGGAGGGGCTGCTTTACACGGCCGGTTCCTGCAGGACCCGGCTCCACACAGGGGAAGTACTCGGGGCTCCTTCCCTGAGCAGCATCAGGGACAGGGTCACCTCTGCAGCCCAGCGACCCCTGGGCTGCTAGACACCAAGGATGAGGAGATAAGGCATTTCCTAGCGGAGCCCCCGTGAGCAGGAGTTTGAGTTCTCCCCTCAGCTGTCAGGAGCTCCTGTCTTCTGTTCCTGGCTGCCAGGTAACCAGGACTAGGCATCAGGATGTGGGGGCTGTCCCTAGACGTGCTTCAAGTTGAGAATCTCAGAGGAAGAAAGGAGGGGGCGCCAGTGTCAGAACACTTGCTCTGCTGACAGACATAATGCCCACTGGGACACACGGGTGACAAGGGGACAATGTGGTCATAGCCTCAGTTTTCTCGTCTGTAACATGGTGACAATCAAGGACTCCTTTAAGAGAGTGGAAAGGATTTGAAATCACCTAGCGCATTGTAGGCACCCTCTAATCTAGGGGTTCACTCAAGATTGTGTGACCTTGGGTAACATATTTCCCTTTGCTGAGCCTCAGTTTCCCCATATGTACAATGTGGACAATTGCACCAAACCCTCCAGGGTGTTATGAGGACACAGTGAGTCTGGAGAGAGAAGACGCCTCAGTATGCGACGGGTTGTCATCAAGGTCGTGTGGTCTTGGCCTCCCTTGAGTCCACGGTTTCCCATCTAAGAAGTGGTGATGGTCATGGCCACCCTTGGGGGTGCTGTGAGGACAGGAGGGGCCGTGTGTAGAGCCCCAGGTAGAGCTTTCAGGGTTAGTCTGAGCATCTGTAGCACTGTGGTTAGGAGAGCAGGGATAGGAGCCCCGGTGCCTATCCCAGCTCTGCCACCTCCCAGCCTGGGGCTCAGATAAGCCCTTGTACCATGGTGGGCCTTGTGTCCTCACCTGTGGGTGACATCACCGGCCCCACAGGGCAGGGGCAGGAGCCAAAGGAGTCAAATGTACAGAGTGCTCAGAGCAGAAACCAGACCATGTGCACCATGTGTGGTGGGGCCGTGAGACAGGCAGGGCCCTTCCCCCCCAGACCTCAGTGCAAATGGGACGGGTGGGGGCTCTCACCTGCCACTGCTCTGTAGAGTCACCTAGGACCTAAACCCAGCTCTACCTACAAACGCCAATTTAATTGGCCTGGCAGGGCCTGGGCACCTGAAGTTCTTAATAATCCAAAGATTGTAACACACAGGGCAAAGAGAGGCCCTGAGTCACAGAGGATAAGTTGGGCACCCCTGTTCCTAGAAAAGGTCATCCTGTGTGGTATCAGGTGAAAGAATAGCTTTTCTGCGTGTGGGGACTTCAGAGCAGCCTGTGCTGTCACTCTGTGGAGGTCACAGTGGCCTGAACTTTAGGATGGCCTGGACTGAAGTCCTGCTCAGACCCAGCCTGGGTGCTGGGGACCTTCCCATTTTAGGCATGCCCGTATCTACACAGGCTCTGGAATCCCAGCACATCCTCACCGTTCAGCCCCGGAACCCCTGCTGCCTTGACACACCAAGATGTCACTGAGGACCCCGTTCTCAGTTCCCTCCCCAAATGTTTTCAGCTCATGTAAATGACTCCTTTGGAGGGAGGCACCTGGAATCTTATCTGAGTTTTGAACCCAGTTTACCAAACCTGTTTCCTGAGGGTTGTTCAAGAGAAGGGGGAGATTGGTCACTTGTGGTTTCTGCTCCTGTCATGCTTTGGGTCTTCAAGGAGCTGCAGGGGGCAGGATTTGAGACTTCTCCTGGTGTTTCTGCTCTGCTGTGTTTTGCTGCCTAAAGAATAAATGTGTACTTTCAGAACCAGTGGTGCCCAGACCTCGTGGTAACAGTGGTGGGTGTTCTTTATTAAGTACTTACTACAGGCCAGGCTCTGTGTGTCCACTTGCCCTCACTCACCTTACCACGGTGGGGATTTTATCCACTTTGGGCCCTTGGCCAGCCAGGTCCTCTCCGAGCCTCATTCTATAAAGGGGCTCACCGAGGACCCCTCCCAGGGAGGGGAGATCACAGAGCTGAGGGCACAGAAGGGCAGCTGGTGTCAGGCTGAGGAGCCCTTCATAACGGGGGCTAATTACAGCTTCCTGTCCCTTTAGGGACATCTGGGCTGCTGTGTTTTGATGAGGTGACTTCCTCAAGTGACACCCTTCTTACTGTGCCCTCTAAATGTTGATGGGTTTTAGGGAGCAAGTTAATGTTCACAAATGCAAATACGTGTGATATCCACTTCCTGGTGACTGCTGCAGCAGTTATGTGTAGGGAATAATCAGCAGTTTGGAGACTCAGCCCCATCCACGGGGAGAACCTGCCCCGTTGTTCTGATCCACCCAGGGAGTGCCTCTGCCCGCTTAAGTTTCCTGGGTCCGGGTCTCTTGTCATTAATTAACACTAAAGAAACTAAACACCTTTGGCTTTCTCTGCACTGAATAGTCTTTGTTTTCCAACTGAAACTCACCCCCAAAAATTGCAGATTTAGAAAATTAGCCCTCTGCCCTCTCCCTTTCAAATTTAGGACGTGACACAGATTACATCCTTCTGGAATATTTATGGAAAGAATGAAAAATAGGGACTAAATTCATAATACCTTATGGGAGAGCTCTGGATATGTGTAAAGTCTGGGTTAAAGGTAGATCTGTGGTTACATTTGTGAAGCATCTTCCGTGTTTGATCCAAAGCAAGACTGTTTTCATTGCCTCATTGAACCCTCCCTGCACCCCAGGCTAGAGAGATGCTGCTGTCCCATTTCACAGAGGAGGAGCTGGATGTGCCAGGCCACCCCCTTTGTGGGCTGTTCAGCCTGGTGCCAGCTTTCACGGTAGTGCCACATTGTCATCTGTTCCTTGCAATGACTTCTGTAAACGATCTCTCTGGGGTTGGCAAGGTGTCAGAGGAGGCCAGCTAGGAAAAGTTATCAGTACTTTTGTCCTTGTGCAGAGATTGGGGAAATCACCTTGTACAGAGAGAATTTCTGCTGGACCCTGCCCCCTACTCCCTGACCTCCGGCTGGCCTCTCACCTTTCACAGACTTTGTGTCCTGGTCTGTCAAGTGAAGATTGGGAAGCCACCTCCCAGTGTTATCATAGGATTAAAAAACAATGTCTGTGAAGGTCCTTGACAGGGTCACATGCCTGTCATTAGTGATGGTCATTGTAATCACGTCTCCTGTTTATAAATGCTCCTTTTTAGCCAAACCCTCTGTCCCGGTGGTAGCGGGTCCTGCGGCAAGGGTCACAGCTAAGCAGACGGTGACCTTCACCTGTGAGTCCCATGGCTTCTCCCCCCGAAACATCACCCTGAAGTGGTTTAAAAATGGGAATGAGCTCTTGGACGTCCAGACCACCGTGGACCCTGCAGGAGAAAAGGCCTCCTACCGTGTAAACAGTACAGCCAGGGTGGCGCTGGACCCCGGAGACGTCCACTCTCAGGTCATCTGTGAGGTGGCCCACGTCACCTTGCAGGGGAACCCTCTCCGTGGGACTGCCAACTTGTCCAAGACCATCCGAGGTAGAGAACCCCACACCCACCCCGAGTCCACCCCTAGCCACCAAGCCTGCTTCTCCCCCCAACCTTTTGCCCCAGGGCTTAAACTGCCTGGAGTCTAATTCCTAACTGTTCTGTTTATCTACCATGTACCTACATGTGCCACTCATGTGTTCTTATTCTGATGGCACCTGCCAGGTGAACACCCACCATGTGCCCAGCACTGTGCCTGGTAGATTTGTTGATTTCACCAATAGCAGCTGCTGTTACTGAGCATCTGCTGTGAGCCACACCCCACTGCTTGGCAGTTTCACATGTTTTGCTACAGTTATTACATTCCGACTGCACCCCAGGGGTGCTGCTTGTTGATTTCAGTCGTTATTACCCTGAAAGGTGCTACCAGTCATTAAACACCCACTGTGTGCCTGGCATTGAACTTAGTACTTTTACTCATATCTGAAGAGTGCCCTCAATGTTTGAGCACTTACTGCATGCCTACCACTGTCTGGTGACACCCTTGCCCTGGTTGGGGGAGCTAAGTTGTTCAGCTCGTCCTCTGTGCCCTGGCCTGTGTCATGAGGTCAGAGCTTCTGCCCTGTGCCATTTCAGTTCCACCCACCTTGGAGGTTACCCAACAGCCCCCGATGGCGGGGAACCAGGTGAACGTCACCTGCCAGGTGGAGAGGTTCTACCCTGGGAAACTACAGCTGACCTGGTTGGAAAATGGAAATGTGTCCCGAACCGAAACAGCCTCGACCCCCGTAAAGAACAAGGATGGGACCTACAGCTGGACCAGCTGGCTCCTGGTGAACTCCTCTGCCCACAGGGACGCCGTGGTGCTCACCTGCCAAGTGGAGCATGACGGGCAGCCACTGGTCAACAGAAGCTATACTGTGGAGTTCTCTGCCCTCCCAAAGGAGCAGGGCACAGACACCACCACTGGTGAGACCTCCACTGCAGCTGACCCAGCTCTTTTCAAATTTTATCTCAATTTTGTCTTTTTTTAAAAAATGTTAAGTCTGTGTGCTTATTATAGAATAATCTAGACATCTATAAACATAAAGCAGAATTTTAAAGTCAACTCAATTCCCTCAAATCCCACAGTCCACCATTTACTATGGATAAGAGTCTGGAGCACATGTTGGTAAATGTATGTTACATGAGGAAAGAAGGGCGGGAGGAAGATCACCATTCTTTTGCCTTCTTGACCTGACAGTCGTACATCCCTGTTCCTTGTCAGCCCACCTGTCTTCCCCACTCTTTCTGGCGCTGCCTGGGTTCCCGCAGCGGAAGTGGGGGTGGGGCAGTCAGGGTGTTCACAGCTTGTCTCAGGTGCAGACAGTACAGTGATGAGGGCCGGTGTGGTGGCTCACAGCTGTAAGCCCAGCACTTTGGGAGGCCAAGGTGGGAGAATTGCATAAAACCAGGAGTTTGAGACCGGCCTGGGAAACATAGCGAGATCCTGTCTCTACCAAATTTTAAAAAAATTAGCCGGCGTGGTGGTGCATGCCTCTATTCCCAGCTACTCAGGAGGTTGGGGCAATAGGATCACTTGCGCCTAAGAGTTCAAGGTTGAAGTGAGCAATGACCATGCCACTACATTCCACCCTGTCTCAAAAAACAACAACTACGGAAATACTGTAATTGACATCTTTGTACGTATTCCACCCCACATGCAAGTGTTTCTGGGGGCCTGTTTCCCAAGGAGCATTTCTAGGCCAAAGCACACACTCGTTTATGGAATAAGCACATACTGAGTAACATTGCTCCTCTCCTGAGAGAGCCTGAGGGTGTCCGGGGGTCATTCACTCAGACCCCTTCAATGGGGCATCCTGGGTCCGGGCATGTCTGCTTTTTTGAAATGGCAGCCCCTAAGTGGCATGGCAGTGCCACCATTAAAGTTTTCATCACCTGTCCTCAGTGTGGCTGGTACTTTGTACGTAGTAGAAACCCCTGAATGGATTTGAACAGAGGGCATTTCTTCCCTTTCTGCCCCCTCGGGAGGCTCTAAAGAAGCCTTGGGGCCGTGTCTACGGGGCCTTTTACTACATCAGTGTGGAGGTTTCTCGGGTACACTGCATCAGGGACGGGATGTGTTCCACTCTGGCTTTGTCACAGGTTTGCTGTGTGACTTCGGGCACGTTAGTGTCTCTCTCTGGGCCTCTCCTGTTCATGGTGTTGTTTAAGGAGGTGAGCTTCCCTCAGCTCTCCGTCCCGGCTGCTTGCGCCATGACCGCCTTGTTCAGCATCGTCTCTTCAGGGCCCGGCACACAGTAGATACTCAATAAACAGTTCCCAAGAGGACAGAAACGTGCGCTGGCCAGTTAGTTGGGAGTTGGCTGGTTAGCTGGTTGTTTAGTGAGTTAGGTGATCCTCAGAGTGTTCAGTGAGGTAGATGTTACTGTTGGCCCTGATAAAAGGAGAGGCAGCCAGGGTGTTGGAGAGGTTTAACTGACGTGTCCCAGGTCACATACCTAGTTAGGGGCACTGATGTGAACTGTGCTTCTGCCCCTGACTGACCCTGTGCTGTAGTCCGGGCCCCCCTGTGTCTCTGCCTCCATTGTAAGCATTTTGGTTCGGAGCTCCTGAGCTGGCTCCGAAACTCAGCGTGCACAGCCCGGGTGCAGGGCACAGACCAGTGGTCAGCCCCTGAGCTCTGCAGAGCTGGGCATCCAGCCAGCATGTCCACCACTCCTCTCAGTCGCTTCTTGTCCCCCCTCCATCTGCACCCCAATAAGCACACCCAGTTGCTTATTCAGACTTTAGGATGGATCTTTGCTGCCCTGTGGCCATTTAGTGGTTCACTCCAGATGAGAAGGACCGTGTTTTTCTTTCTCAGAAGAGATTTCTGCTCACATCCAGCAGCCAGGGTTCCTCAGTGGCTGTCAGCAGCAAGTATTTTCCCTCCTGGCACCTCAGGGTGGCTTTTGTGCTGCTCACAGACGGCCGTCAGTGGCAAGGATGTGCAGGCCTACGAACCTGCCCATGTGGCTCGAGCCCTCCGAGGGGCCCAGCCAGATGTTCTCGGTTAATGATGCCTGCTCAGTGGTGGAAAGGAGCGGTGGGCTTTGGTTTTCTTTGTTCTTACTCTGCACACGTGAAGTCATTGTTCCCTGTGGTCCCCAGACATGCCTACCAAGAAGGACTGGAGCATCTATGTCGTGGTGAGTGTTGTGTGTGCCTTGCTGGTGGCTCTGGCAATTGCAGCCCTCTACCTCTTCCGGATCAGACAGAATAAAGGTGAGCACCTTCCCTTCCTTCTCCCTAAGTGTTTGCCTCCTGACTGTCCTGCTCAGGGGGCGAGGCCACTAGGAGCCTAGGCCTCTAACAGCTTAAGCTGTAAGGACATCAATGACTTCCAGTAGCAGGAAGACCAGGGGTAGCAGTGCTGGGGCTGGGGCAGCAGCTTCACCACATTCGAGTCTGCTGGGTCACTGGTTGGCCTGTCTCTGTGGTCCTAAGATAGTCATTGCCACCCCTTGAGGACATGGGGCCACTACCCAGAGGGGAAGCAGGGAGCTGCCAGGGTGGCAAGAGGTCAAGGACTTTGATTACCTGTCTGGGGGAGGAAACTGTCTTCCCCAGGAGCCTCCTAAAAGCTTCTGCTTCCCTTTTACACACCCAGGTTATATGCCCAGCCCTGACAGGAGGCTGGAGAAAAAAGAGGTGATAACACGTCTCCCTCCAAGGAGCACAGCTTCTGTTGTTAGTATTATATATGAGCTACCTCTCTGGAAAGTCCCCCTCACAGGGGCAAGGTGTGCATGACCTTTGACTGCCTAGCATAACATTTTTCAACCCCAGGGCAGATACCCCCTCTTTGGTGTATGTGGGGCAGGGTGGTGGGTGCTGTGGCGAGGATTCTGACTTTGAAGTCAGACAAACCAGGGTTCTGGACCCTTGGTATATGCTCTAAACAATCAGTTTGGCTTCTATGGACCTCAGTTCCTCGTCTATAAAATGGGTTTAGCAGTGCCCATCTTGGAGAATAGATATGAGACCCAAATAAGCTCATGTGAAATAGCAGGTCTGATAACATTCTAGAACCTCAATAAATAGATATTCCCTTTCTTGCTCTTGGAGGAGATAATTTTAAGCTGGTATTTCTGAAACCTTTTTTACTATAAGAGATAGGAATACATTTCATGTCTCAACCCAACACACACACACATGCCTACATTTATGTATAAAATTGAAGCCCTGGTATTTTCCTTTTCATCACACTCTATTCTGTTTTCTATTAAAAGGGCTGCTTGTGGGCCACTATGAGCCACAGTCTGCAAAGTACTCTCCCAACCAGTCCTAATACAGCCACACGCCCCGCTGAGCTTAGACAGGCGTGTCATGCCTCAGCCACACATCCCTTCTGCGCGGCCTCCACCTCTGCGCCCGAGTTTCCCTCCATCCTGGGCTGGCTGCAAGGGCTCTGCTGGGAGTTGCTGGCCCTAGCTACCATCTGGGAGGGCTAGAGAATGTGTCACTGGGAGATCTACCTGATGGTTTCTCTAAAGTACTTGAAGAGCCCTCAACAGGAGGACCCCTCCTTGGGTAGGGAGTCAGGTCCCTTGCCCCCTAAGAGTGACAAGCCAGCTTGTGGGATGGAGCATTCATGGTGGCCATTAGTGAACTCCCAGCCATCCTTTCTGAGGCTCAGCCCTGGGCACCATGCCAGGGCTTAGGTGCTACAGAGGGAGGAGTGGGCTTCCGAGGGCTGCCCATGCTGTTGAGGGCCCCCCCCAGCCTCAGTGGCAGGTCGGTGTGCAAGCACAGGCTCCGGTGACAGGGACAGCTAGCATTCACTCAGCAATTCCAGCATGCCAGGCTCTACTCACAGAGATTTACCTGTAGTAACAGTCAGTCCTCACCACAGGGCTCATGGGGGATATTGCTGACCCTATTTTACAGATGAGGAGACTGAGGCTTGAGAAAGTTCTAAAGCTTGCTCAGGGTCTGACAGCCAGTAGGTGGTAGGGCTCATACTCCAATCCAGAGGGTACACCCAGGGCCACTCTGCACACCACCTCCCTCCACCCTAATCGGACACCCTTTTTTCCTCTCTGGGCCCTGGAGGGGTCCTCCAGTCTTCTACCTCTCAGGACTCAGAGTACAGCGTCCCAATTTCAGCTCCACACTTAGCAACTGTGTAGCCAAGCTCACACCAAAGTCCCTTTGGTATAAAGTGAAGGCAATAGGTGTCCTGTCCCTGGATCCCAGAGGCAACGTATGTCCAGCACTCTATACCCTTGTCAGCCTCTACTCAGATGTCACACAGAGCTGCAGCATCCTGGCTGGCCCCAGCCCACCCAGAGACCCAGTGCCTGCCCAGACAGTGAGCGTTAACCTGACAGTGAGAATCCTTGCACCTCGGCAGCCTCCTGCCCGTCACGGCACGTGTTGCTTTTTAATTACAATTTTACAGCAAGATGGGAGTCAATGGCTGCTGAATCCTGGAGGCTTCTCTGTGGATTGCCCTGTGTCACTGATTTAAAACCTTTGAAGCAGACCAACACTCTTTCCTCCCGAGAGCCTTTTTTGAAAAGTATTGACATATAAGTAAACAGTAGCTTAGCCTGGAAGTTACAAAAGCTTGGAGCAAGTGACCCACCTGCAGTCACACAGTAAATGATTTAGTGGCAGACCTGGGGTTCTTACCTGACTCCTGACTTGTGAGGAGCCCTATTAGAGTCTGTTTTGTAACAGTACAGGCCCCAGACTGGGACCTGGCGTGCTGGAGGAACTCCACCGAGGTTTGTGGTTGAACGGAGGTGAGGCCCAGGGGCGCCTCCCAGGCTGAAGGCTGCTTTTGGACCTTGGCTATTCCCAGAAGTCAGAAAGCAGGAAGGCCTAGCTACCCCTCGTAGGCTTCCCCCACGGAAGAGAGTGGACCACCCCACTGCATGGGTGGTTTCCTGTTCCCAGGATCTGATTTCAGTAATTGCTCCCCCCATCCCTGGAGACAAAACTTTGCCCCCAAATACATAAGAAAACTATGTTTATACTTAAATGACTGGCTTTTGTTTGTTTTCTCTTTCAGCCAAGGGTTCCACTTCTTCTACAAGGTAAGTGTGTCTCTGGCCCAGGACTCTCTGGCAGTTGTCTGTTTGACAACCCCCCACCCCAGTACCGCGGCACACATGTAATCCACACCCACTGACCCTCCTGTGCCAGTCGGTGTTTCTGTTTCTTTCGAAACCACCTCAGGCCAGGTCTGTTTTTGATCACTGTCCCAGAGGAGCGGTCTCGGCACCGAGTACTGATTTCTTGCCCGCCATATGCAGACAGTGAGGCCCTTGTCTAGTGTGTCGTGGTCTGTGCTCGCAGACGTCCTGTCCGTGCCTCAGATGCGTGCTCCCCCATCCAGGGTGTATACTTTGCCATTTCCTTTGTTTAGTAAATATTTGTGATTACCTCAGTCTGGCGTGGCCCGGGGAGTGCCGGGTGAGGAGGACGGAGTCTGCGCCCTCCGGAAGCTCCCAGCTGGTCAGGGGCAGCAGTGACATTACATCACAGCCCGTATGTTAGTTTGTTGATCCACGTTTGCTGAGCTCCTACTGTGTGCCCGCCCCGCTCTGGGTCAGCTGCTGGTACAGCAGCGATCGGCCCAGGCCTTCATGGGACCCAGGCACCCAGTGAGGGAAGCAGGCCACAGGCAGGGACCGATCCATAATATCACATGGATGTTGGGTGGTGGCGTCTCCTGCATAGCAAGGGGAAGGAGGGACTGGCAGGGGGTGGTGCTGTCAGGCAGAGGAAGGTGCCGCCCCTAAAGAGCAGGGACCTGCGGCTAGGGGCTGTGGGGAGGAGCACACTGGGCGACACAGCAGGCAGTGCAAAGGCCCTGGGGTAGGATGTGCACCAAGGACCAGAGGACGCCTGTGCGCAGGGCCAGAAGGAGGGGAGGGCAAGAACAGGTCAGGGAAACACAGATCCTCGGTCCCTTCATAGAAGCCCAGGCAGGCAGGTATGTCATGACTCTTTTAGCAAAAAGGCTTTTTCAGCTTTCAGGAAAGCCGCTGAGCTTCATCCCCAGCAGAGCAGGGGCAGCACCCCAGTCTGCCTTGTGATTGTACCTGCGTGGAACAGGTGGACATCCATGCTAAGGGTCCATCCATGCTAAAACTATACATAGCTTCATGTTGGTTCAGGTCAGGTTTTGCCACCAGTTGTGTCTCTCTCTCTGGATCTTTTTTAGAGCTCTCTGGATTTCAGAATTGCGGAGCAGGAACTGAGAATCTGGAGTGGGGCCAGTGGTCTGGGGCCTATAGCTATTAGAAGGACTCGGGCTGGCTCGGTGCCCGTAGCTCAGCAGTTAGGGTACCAGCCACATATACCAAGGCAGGCAGGTTTGAACCTGGCCCGGGCCTGCAAATAATAACCGCAACAAAAAAATAGCAGGGTGTTGTGGCAGGTGCCTATAGTCCCAGCTATGTGGGAGGCTAAGGCAAGAGAATCGCTTAAGCCCAACACTTAGAGGTTACTATGAGCTGTGATACCACAGCACTCTACCCAGGGTGACATATTGAGACTCTGTGTCAAAAAATAAATAAATAAAAAATAAGAAGGACTCAGGCTTTTGCCTGTAACGGGATGATGAGCCGCAGTATATATGCCATTTGACTTTTGTTTATAAGTGTCACCCTGGCTACATGTGGAGCCCAGGCAATAGGAGGTGATGGTGGAGGCAGAGAGGCCCGAAAGGAGACTATCGCAGCCATCTAAGCAGGAGAGGATGGTAGCCTGGGCCCAGGTGGTGGAGTGGACTGAGATTCAGATTCTGGATGTCTTTTGAAGGTAGAGCCAAGAAGACTTGCAGATGGATTGGATTTAAAGTCAAGGATGACCTCAAGGTTGGGGGCAGTGGGGTGCTGTGTCCTGAGCCGGGATGCACAAGTGATGGGTATAGTGATGTTATAAATATGATGCAAAGTGGTTGCACATGGCAGGAGCATCTCTCCTACCCAAGGGGGCTCTGGGAGGCATCCGGTGCCCCCCCGCCACCCCGTCCATCAGTCGGCTCTAAGCCCTGCCCAGCCTCCCAGCCCCCTCCCCCCTGCACACGCAAAGCCATGTCCCCTGCAGGATGAGGCTCTTTACTGCCTCCTAGGGAGATGTGTTTTCCTATAGTCACGCCCATGCCCATCACACTCCCACACCTAGTACACTCTTCCAAGGGTAAAATTCGTGTCTATCCCTTGCCAAAAGGCCTTCCATGGCTCCCTGGGCCCTCAAGATAAAGTTCAAATGCCTGCATTTGGATCACAGTTTCACTTCTGGCCACCCCTTGTCCTTGCATGTGGCAGCTCAGCCACTCTGTGCTCCCTTCCCTCCTCCCAGTCCCAGGGTCCTTGTCTCCTTCCTCTTCACCCTCATGCACCAGCCTCTCCCCTGGGATGTGCTCCGCAGCCCTGTTCACGTGCCACCCAGGACACATGAGAACTGCACTGCCTGAAATTGCACAGCGTGGTAGCTAGAGTGGGGCCCTCCTTTCTCCTGGGCACCCCCTGCCCTGCCTCTGAGCCCAATAGGGACATCACCTCAGGGTCGGGGCTTCTTGTGAGCCTTCTGGTGCCCCTGCCTTGACACCAGCATGTCCAAGGTGTCTCTGCACCTGTCCTATCTTAGAACTCACCCCTCTTAGGGCAGGGCACGAAATTTGTATTTCTAACAAGTTCTCAGGTTCTTTGCTGGTAGCTACTGATCTTGGCACTGTGTCTGGATTAGGATAGGTGCTCAGTAAATGTTTGTGGAATGAACTAAGGAGTGAATGAATAAATGCCACGCCAGATTGCAACAGCATTCCCCAATCTCTTCCTTCACTGAATCCCTAAAACGCTTCCTCTCAGTGGCTACACAGCCCCAAATCCAGAAGGCTCTCTCTTTCTCTTTTTTGGCCTGTTTTTGTAGCTGTCATTTTTTTTTTTTACACTTCTCCTGACTCCCCAATTAGACAATGAGTTCCGAAGAGAAGAATGTTGTCAGTAATAATAATGACAGCAACAGCCACCGTTTATTGAGCACTTACTGTGCTCCTGGCACCGTCTGTGCCTTTGCATATGTCAGCCCATTTGTGATTTTAACTACTGCAAAATCCCTGCAGTTTATTTACTCTCTCTTCTTTACAGAATGGTGGTTCTCAAACTGGAGTGTGCAGCAGAATCCCCAGAGGGCTTGTTAAGGGATGACTAGGCCCCACCCCCTGTGTCTCCCATTCGGAATTTGTATTTCTAACAAGTTCTCAGGTGGCGCTGATGCTGCTGTTGTTAAAGCCACACTTTGAGAACCCCTATGCTGAGAGGTTACCATATTATTGTCCCTCTCCTGTGGTGGGAGAAACCGAGGCTCAGAGAAGTTCCCCTTGTCCCACAGCTAGTAAGTTCGGGAATGACGACCCCAGCTCCGATTTCTCTGGCTGGTTCTTGTCCCCACTGCTCACAGCAAGTGCTTCTTGCTACCTATTTCTTCCCCAGAGAAGCCAACTGTTTTCTGCCTGTTTTCTATTTTTCCAGTGTGAGCCTACCAAGGGAGCCATGAGATCACTTGCTCCCTTTCATCTCTCTAAACCAAAGCAATAGCTAGTGAGTGGCAATGGTGGTTTCCCACGCAGCGGCCGGCTTCAGCTTTGGCTTGCTGGGATCAGACGCTTTGCAGAGGACGTCGGTGCGGGTAACCACTGGGCACCTCAGGGAGGCTGCGAGGCGGGAGGCTGCCGCTTTGAGCTCAAAGGCTATTTAGGTTGCAGGGCCGCTGGAGGGATTGGCTCCCGCTAACTCTCTGGGTTAGGGATGTACAGGCAGAACATTGTCTGTAAGCTTCCCCAGCTCAGACAAGAGAAAAATGTGTCTCTGCTCCCTTAATTGGGCACTGGGGTTCATTCTATCGGCCATTTGTTCACTTGTCAGACATTCACCACATTTATTCTTGGAATATTTAGGGCTTCCCTGATTCTTTCATTTATTCATCTGGACTGAGCAAAGCTTTGAGTGGGGGGCAGTGAGGGGAGCAGAAAAGACACAGCCATGGTCTCATGCAACTTAGGAGCCAGCAGGAGAGATTCATTCATTCCTTCACTCATTCAGCAACTATATATGGGCGGCTGGTGATGTGCCTGCCCAGGGGTGGGTGTTGAGGCCTCAGTGGTGAGTGAGACCAGCCTAGCCCCTCCTCACAGGGTCCACTGGGGGCGCAGGTTGCTAAACAAGCGGGAAGGTTAATGAGCAGTGTGATGCAGGGGCTGAGGAAATAAAAGCGGGTAAGGGGTGGAGCAGAGTGGGGAGGGGGGGTGGGGCCTTCAGGGAAGGCTCATCTGAGGAGGTGACATTTAGAAGGAGGATGAGGAGGCTCTGGCCATGGAGATACCTGGGGCAAGAATAGATCAGAGGGAGGAAACAGCCAGTGCCAAGACCCCAAGGCAGGAGCAAATGGACATGTTCATAGAACCTTTGACACCCGAGTAGTGAGGGCAGGAGAGGGATGGAGACCGGAGTGGTCAGTGGGGCAGAGGGGGACAGCCTTGCTAGCAGGGATCTGGAGAGGGCTTTCACGATGTGATGAGAAGGCATTGAGTATTCTGAGCAGCAAAGTAACGTGATATCATTCATGCTTTCTAAATGTGGAGACTGAGGTGCAGCGGGGCAGGATGGAGGTCAGGAGACCAGGGAGGAGGCTCCCTCATGCATCCGGGGAGCCAGGAAGGTGAGAGGACAGGTTGCAGTGGCTGGCTTTGATAGATACTTGGAAGGTGAGACAGACGAGCCTTCTAGTGGCTTAGATGAGGTCGTGGCAGAGGAGAGAGGAGGATCAGGGATGACTCCCACTGTTCTGGCCTGAGCTCTGGGTGAGATAGGAAAGGCCAGGGGAAAGGCAGACACGAAGAAATGGGTAACTGAAATGCCACTTGGAGAGAAAGGAACTTGGTGTTTTGAGAACGGAGTTTGCTGGCTCAGTGAAGGTTTTTCTGGGAAAGGGCTATTTAAAATAGCATCTGGGAGAGGAGGAGTGAAGTGGATGAAGAGGCAGGGAGAACTGAGTGTGCAGAGCCCCGGGGGCAGTGTGACTGGCATTCATTCGCTCTTTGGGCACCTGTGCCCACGTGGTGAGGAAACATGGCAGACAGACGGACACCAGTGTACACCAGACATGCAGACGTGCAAAGAGGTTTGTGATTGCCATGTTGGGGCAGCCCAGCCAGCCCAGCACTGGTGGAGAAAACTTCCCATGGAGGTGATACCGTAGTTGAGTCTTGAAGGAGACGTGAAAGTTAACCAAGAGGAAAAGTATTCAAGGGAGTCGTTCATGACTGTTGTTGAAGTATAAATATGGTGCGGAGCCCTGAAATATTTGGCAGGTGGATAAGTGGGTGCATAATGAGGGCAAGGGAGTGAATGAGCCTGGGGAGGTGTCAGTGTGCCAGACCACATAGGACTCTGAGCAGGGTGATGAGTTGGACTTGAACCAAACAGCCAGTGGGGAGCCCCAGAAGGGCTGAATGCCAGTGGGGTGTGGCCGGATCTGTGTGATCTCACCTACCTGACATGTCTCCGCTCCTGGAGGGCTGTTGCTGCAGCCACATGGGGCCTGCCTTTGACCTAGAACTGCTGTTTGAGCCAAGCACTCAGGCCAAATCCATTAATAATCCAATGAGCAATCCAAGCCCCATTGCTCATTTCTGACATTATCCAGCCTCGCATCCCCAGAGTTGCCAGCATGAGAATTTACACAACTCCTGCTGAACCAGTGGCTCAGATTTACTTATCACCTTACCCTTGCCCTTAAGTGAGCAAGCCTGGCTTCCAAGGACAGAGTCAAGTGCATTAACAACTTCCTTGATTGACCAGGACATCTTGGTCTTTCTCTTTTCTTCTTTTGTAATGATAGTACGTAGATGTTTTGTAATACAGAACACTTGGAGAACGTGAAAAACTAAAATGAAGAAAAAATACCATGCAAAGACCACCGTGGTTAGCATTTTGCTGTGTTTCCTTCCAGTGTTATCCACACATTTTTCATAATTGAGAAAATCCCACAGAGAATTTCTCCTTTTCACGTATCGTCTTAATGTAATCATTTCTAATTTTAAAAGAATCTACTGTCTTATAAACCTTTTAAATCTTTATCTGTGGATTTATCCTAATTTCCTTAACCAGTCCCAATTGGCAGAGCCCTACGATGAAAACCACCCTCCCTCATCCCACCCATGATAAATGCCTTTATGTTTAAAGCTTTTTCTGTAGTTTGAATTCCTCCAAAAGAAGCGCAATTATGAGTCAAAAGATGAGGACACCTTCCAAGCTCTTGATTTTGCCAGCTGCTCCCCAAAAGGGTTGAGCTGGTTTATCTCTCCCACCAGGAACACATCAAAGTGCCAGTTAGCTTCACCTTGCCTCCCCCAACACCGAATATTACAATTTTTAAAGAACTTGCCAGTAGAGTAAGTTAAAAAAAAAGATGGTGCATTGTTTAAAATTCCTTTTTTATGAGATGGACCCCTTTGTCCAAACATTTGATAAGCAGTTGTATTTCTGTCGTGAACCATTCATCCATGTCTTCGGCCGTGTCAGAAGTGGAGCCTAAATGTTATTCTTATCAATTTGCATGAGTGCTTGAGATAGGGAGGGTATTTTTATCTGTCTCTTTCCTTTTTAGGTTGCATGAGCCCGAGAAGAATGCCAGAGAAATAACCCAGGTACAGTCCTTGGTGAGACGCCCTTCCTGGGAATCTCTGTGGTGTGATTTTCTTGCATCAACCGGAATTGCAGATCCAGATCTAAATTCAGACTCCTTGTGGGGAGGGGGGGCAAGTGGAGTATCTTAACACTCCTGACTTCCCCTCTGGCCTCAGCGCTACCCATTGCACAACTCTGGTGGGCTCTGTTTGTAGCATGTTCAGTGTCAGTGGGGCCGTGGAGCCAGGCGGCAGCCTCCCTCTGTGGATTATCCCTTCCTGCCTCCGTGTGCTTGCCCAGGCCAGTCCCTGCACCAGGAGCACTGTCCCCAGCCCTCTCCCACCTCCACCTTTGGGGGCCTCTCCTGCCTTTGCTGATGAAAAGACCCCATGTCATTAATTGCCTCACTCAAGGGCACACTCCCTCAATCTGGCGACTTCGGGTTGGTACTGCTAGGGCAATTTTCCAGGCAACTTGGTCTCTGAGAAACCTGGCCCTCTCATCACCAGCTGACACTGTCAGACCTTGGAGTCAGAGGCTCCTCAGCATCTTGTAACGAGAGACCTTGCTGTGAACCCAGAACGAGAGAGTGCCACCTGTCCTTGACATTTCCAGGACTGTTGTCATCGTTTTAGATGTAATCTATGGAAGGAGGCGGGCTGGTGACAGTATTTGTAAGCCAAAATGTGTATGTCTGCTTTCCTGACCCGCGGGGCCTCCCTAGCAGCCCTGGGCATGCACTCAGGTTGTAATTAGGAAAAACAAAACAATTTCGAATTACAGGAGAGGGAGGCCTTTTCCTCAGTCATTTTTAACTCTGGACTTTGTTCTGGAATCTTCTGGGGGAAAGAGGATGGTGAGAGGAATTATCACGTTCAGGCGAGGCTTAACCAAGCATCCACAGTGTGTCATGCCCTGGACAATGCAGGACGGTCACAACCCAGCTCTGTGGAGTCGTCAGAGGTACCTAGGACTCCCCGTGCCAGGTGCCAGACTTTATCAGGCAGGAGTCACAGTCTATGGACATGGGTTCCAGGACAAAAGCGAGTGGCATTCCCGGGGCTCAGAACAGAGGAGCTGTTATAACACACAGCCTCAGAGTCCAGCAGACCTTGGTTCTTTGCCAGCTGGGTGACTTTGGCCAAATCATTTAACCTCCCTCAGTCTCAGTTTCTTCACCCTATAAAAGGGAGTAAATAATCCTTCCTGAGCAGGGTTGTGGTAAGGCCTAAACAAGGTGACGTGTGTGAGTACGTGGTACATGGAGGCCCTGAGAGCTGAGATCAGCGTCATTTTCATGCACCGACTACAAGTGGTGGGGTTGGGGGTGGCTCCACGCTGCTTCTGCTGCGCAGATGCCGAGCCCAGAGGGAGCAAAGTTTATAATTCATGTTGGGCAACTTTAAGGCAGCAGTGGCAGGTGATAAGATTAACACACGGGGAGGTATTCAAGTTTGCTAAGTGGTTGATGATTGCTGGCATTTATTGAACATAAAAGCTCGCTACGTGCCAGGCTCATTCTGGGTGTTTTGCCTAGATAATCTCATTTGATCCTCTCAGCAGCCCTGGCAATAGATACTGTTCATAGCCCCACTTTACACATGGGGAAACTGAGGCCTGGAGAGGTTAAGTGAATTGCCCAAAGCCCCTCAGCTACAGAAGGCAGAGCCAAGATTCAAACTCAGGCCTTCTCCACTTGATCTTAGCCAAAAGGCCGAGAAGTGATCAAACTCAGGCTTTCTGACTGCGGAACATTTACTATCTGCTAACTGGTGGTTTCATTCTCCTGCAGCCCCTATTCTCTATCTCCTGGTGCCCAGCTTTACACGAGTGAGGCTGGCATTGTTTCCATCCACTCTTTCAATCATTAATTCATTCGACATGGATCAAGCTGCTTCTTGTGCTATCCCTGGTGTTTGCATCCTGACAAATACCTGTTGAGTGAATGAGTAAATGAATTAATGTCCCCACCCGCAGGGACAGCAGCATTATCTCAGGCCCAAAGACGGACACAGTCCTCTAAGTGGTGGGCACTGGCTGAGGAATGAGGGGCCAGAAAGGGACAGAGGAGGAGCCTGGGACGAGAAGGGAGTAGGGGGCAGAGAGGGGTCTCGGGATGAAGCCATGCTCAGGCTGAAATTTCCAGGGTGGGTTGGGATTGTTACAAGGGACAGACACTCTAAGGATGGACGTGTTAAAGGGGTGAGACCTGCAGATGTTTCCAGCTGGGAAGAGGCAGGAGCAGGCGGAGGGGACAGTAAAGAGCAGCTGTGCAGTGACTACACTGTGCAGTTTAGAATACGCATCATGCATGAGGGAGAAGGTAGACAGGAAGGGGTAGGGCTGGAGGCAAGTGGTTTGGCAGAAGAGGGGACCTGGATTAGGACTGAGCCAGTACAAGCCCCGAGGGGACAGAAGCACCCAGACGTATCCAGCTTGGGTGAGCAGGCTAGGGTGGAGGGGGGTCCCAGGACGACCTTCTGTTCGTCTCTCTTAGGTCCAGGACACAAATGACATCACCTATGCAGACCTGAATCTGCCCAAGGGGAAGAAGCCTGCCCCACGGGCTGCTGAGCCCAACAACCACACTGAATATGCCAGCATTCAGACCAGCCCGCCACCGGCGCCGGAGGACAACCTCACCTATGCCGACCTGGACATGGTCCACCTCAACCGGACACCCAAGCAGCCAGCCCCCAAGCCCGAGCCATCCATCTCGGAGTATGCCAGCGTCCAGGTCCAGAGAAAGTGAATGAGACCGCAGCCGGCTCTAGGGCCCACCCCCGTGAGCGTTGTTGTCCCACGTGGAGCAGCAGTGATGAGGACAGCCAGCCCAGTTCCCAGAGGGCCGGGGCTGCACTGGCCCTGGGACCAGGGTGAGGGCAGCTCTCCAACACTTCCAGGGCAGCCTTGGCTCTCTCATTACCACACATCTGGAGGCTGATTTTGCCAAACCAGCCAGGAACCGACCTGGGAATTGGGCAGAGCCGCCTGGGGTCCAAGGGCTCCTCTGCCTCTATCCATCAACATGTGGGTCTTGGAGACCCTTGACTGCCTCCTTGATGCTCCAAAGCCTGATCTTCCAGGGTGAGGAGGAGAAAATCCCACCTCCCACCACCACCATCTGTATCACTACCCAACTGGGGCCTTTGGGGGAAATTTTCCCTTTAGATCAAACTGCCCCATCCACAGAGAAGCTGGAAAAAAAAAAACTGGAACCTACATCCCGTGACTTGGTGAGGCTGCTGCCAATGGTCCTGGTCTCCCCTATCCTTGGGCTGAGAGCCAC
>CAUYON010112274.1:0-16921 GCA_963573935.1 Arctocebus calabarensis | reverse complement strand
ATACATTCAGAAATGTTTTCATCGTACTGTTACAGATAGCCTTCATGGCATTTTCTTGATCACTATATAAAGACATTGATACTCTACATTTAATAAGTTTCCCCAGTACCCTGCTAAGATGCACCGTAGGTGTGATCCTATCCACTTTTTTAACTGGAAAACATGTTCTCTCCTGTGGGAAGGTTTTCTTAGAGCTGTATGATGTTTTTCATTGACTTCACTCATGCCTCTAGTGAAATAGCATTTCTCCCCTTATTGTTGAGACTAAGAGAAAGCAAGAACTACCAACTTCCCTTTTCAAACCCCTGCCAGCATTGCTCTAGCAACGAGATAATCCCAAATCTTTAATGGAGTTGTTAATGGGCAGAAAAAAGTAGTATAAATTCAACCACTGAGTAATAATAATGGTCTTTGTGACATCTCAGTGATAAAACTGTCATCTAATTTGTTTTTAATTTATAACTAGGACTCAGATATGCTAAAAATAACAGAATCCTGAAATTATGTAAATTTAGTGTCATACAGAAATTAATCATTGCTTCAAATGTCTTGTCTCAAACAACTAACTTTTGATGTATTATATAACTTTATAAAGGGATTTTTATATATGACTTGCTTTAAAAATATAAACAATGCATTGTGCTTGTTTAAAACATTGAATAGGGAAAAAGAGATTATAAACTAAAGCATACTTCAGATGGCTCCATGATGTGATGCTATTTCTCTTGGTATTATGATCATCACAATAAGGCCAAGAGTCCACTGATTTAATCATTATATAATACCTAAAATCTTTCCACTAAGATAATGACTTTTTCATTTACATTTTTCCCATGGCTCCACCTTTTTTATACTTTGAATTTCAACTCTGCTTTGACTTTCCAAATTTCCTGTTATTTGGACATTACAATTTAAATTTCTAATAGTCCTAAGTTGTTGCTTTTTTATAGAATTATATTTTTGTATGGATGTAGTTTTTTCTTAATTCTCTCTGAAAATATACATCAAAATACTAAAAAAAAAACAGAACCCCTTAAAATCATTTGTTTCCTCCAGAATAAACAATATAAAACTTATTTTATATTTTTTAATTTTCACAATGTAATTATCCATATTTATGGGGTAACAGTTTGATGTTTCAATCCATACCTATGTGATATAACAATCCCTAATTTACGTTCTGCATGATTTCCTAAAATAACTGGTATTTTGTTTTCCAATTGGATGTGGGTGAATGTGTTCCCACAGACATGCATTTGTGAATGTGTTTGTTACTTGTTTCAAATGAAGCTCCAAAATCATCACAGAGGTCTCCAGAGCTTGTTGAATGGGAAATTTCACCTCAGGTTCTCTTGCCCAGAAACCCACATGGGTGGAGAAAAGAGTTGGGTAATCTTCAACTGTTTCATACCCCACCATTCAATTAATCCACCTCCTTTCAATTCCAAGTCTCCTGCTTACCTGGGACTTGGCACTGCAGAGCTCACCCACCTTTCTGCTGGGCTGACTGCCTCTCCACAGACTCTGATACTCTTGTCACAAGCTCAAGGATGCAGCTCCTTCTGCTTAAGGAATTTCGCCAATACACCTCAATTTATTCTGTATTCTTGTGAAAATTTCTTGACTAACAACTAATGACCTCCATCTTATTTTTATATCTTGCAGATTTATAATTTTCGTCTGTGTAATTTTCACATAGCCATAAAAGACAAAGGAGATAAATTTGGATGCCCATATCAACACCTATAAAGGAGTATTCTGGGTGCCTTTGAGCTACATTTATTTAAGATAGGAATGGCAACTTCATATAACTGGTTATGGTAAAAACCTAAGTTCCAAGGTTCATTAGAACACTAAAGTCCAGGCAAGTTGCATTGCCTTTCAAAACTTAGTGAAGATGGACAGATATTGTCTATGAAACATATTCTTCTAGTGGTTTATGGATTTGCATTAAAAACAATAATAAATAGAATGGTTTTATGTTAGGCAAGACCTAGCAAGTGAGCAAAGAATAAATTAAAAATGCCTTACATTTGTACATACTATTTTTTTTACCTTGAAATAATACAATTTTTATTTGTCCATTAAATATTTTTAAATTTAAAAAGTCAAAAAAAGTAAAAATGAAACATGATTATTCTAGACAAAACCCCAACAAATTGCTTTATAAGGTGGGAAAGGGCTTCTAAACAGCACAAATAATGATGATGCTAGTAGCTGCCACTTCCATATAATGTGTTCATGTACTACATGTGAGACACTCATTTAAGAACCTCCTATAGTTCACTCATTTAGTTCTCATAACAATATATGAAGTTGGTGTTACAATTACCTCCATGTTAACAAACACAGCATAAGGCAGAGTAGTGGCATATATGCCATGCGGGAGATACAACTTAGATTAGAGCTTTAGAAGGGGAACAGCTCTGATATTGGGGGAATCAAATATGGCTTAATGTAAATAGCAGAATCCGAGACAGATGCAGAAAGATGGAAATTGGGCAGTAATAGGGCAAAAATAGTGTATCAATCCTAATTCAATGAAGACAGATTACATGTTAGCCCTGAAAGAACTTGAGGTCTAATTCAGGCTTATTACCGTATGCTTTAGATGCCTGAATGAAATAGCTATTTATTGACTGTTACAGAACGGTCAAATATCATCCACCAAAAGGCCTGAACATCAGCAGAATGTGCACAAGAATAGGTATCCTGTTAGTATTCTGCATAGACCACAAGTAGGGGCCCCTGTTCACAGGCTACTATTGCACTAGAGAGTTGCATCAACAAAGTGTCACCGGGGTTAGGGTCTTCTCAGTGTCAATCAACATTGCACAGTGAGGGCAATAATAATTTATACATATTCTTTGAAGATTTTGTGCCCCCGCCTGGTTATAATGTAAAAAAGATTTAAATGTGACATTAGCCAGCCTATTCAAATACAGTGTAATATAATATCTGCAGCTGTTCCCAATATATTACTGTCATTAGGGTTTCAAAACAACAAAATACTATGAAGTAAATTAACAACAACAAAAAAAGAACAGAAAATATCATATCTTAAAGTAAGGTGGCTATTTGAATTTAAGTTTAAATTATTTCATGTCATATAACTAGGGTATCAAATTTAAAAACATTTTAATGACTCTTTTTATAATTTATCTACACCATTGCCATATTTGCTAAATCTAGAGATATGTACCTCATTTCAAGTATTATATAAAAATTCTGAACAATTTTAAAACTTTCTAGGTAGTCTTAGAGCCCCTGCTTAGTAAAACCTAAATATTCTATCTACAAATTGTATTTTATGTGTTTATTTCCACTTGCTAATTATGCTTTAAATTCCATCATTAAAAATTGCTTTTTCAATTTAATCCAGGTTAATATTTTGTCCACCTTAAAATAGGTTCTTCAAGTCATGAAGCTTTAAAAGTCTTTAAGCTGATTCACAACAGTTTAGAAGAGAGAAATGGAAGAAAATAATTAGCTACTATCCACCAGAATGCAGTTACCAATATATTTTTTTAACAGTATTTGTTTATAGGGTAGACCTAGTGCACTAGAGAAAAATAAAATGCCATTCCACAAATTTGATTAGGATTAGTCCGTTCTAAGAACATGTAAGTATCTCTATCTTTATAACACATGAACTAGGTGGTTGTAGTTGCAAACCAGTCTACCATAGAATGGGAAAGAATGAATGATTCCCTCCTAAATAGCTCTTGAATTTCTGTCTATTTTGCTGAATCTTTCTCTTTATGACTATTTTACGTAAAAACAGAATTCATTTACAGCGATTAGTGAGAGCAGCAGGCATACCTGTGTGACTAACTGGATCAATTCTTTGAAGTCCAGTGAGTAAACAATTGAATAGATCATTGCACAATCAATTCAATCCCAAAAGCAAATTGACCATACTTCAAAAAAGCCAGGCTTCTCGTATCAGCAGTGTTAAGCACTTCCCAGGAGTTCTGGGATGCTTGTATAAATGCTCTAACAAATCGATAGCATTTTGATTTCCTTATTCTAGTGACAGAAGCATAATGGAAAGGAAACTAAACTAAGACTGAAGATGTCATTTTGAGTCCCAATACTATTAATTAGCCCTATAAAACTTGGAAGCCACAAAGAACATAAAAAGAAAAGCAAGGAGTAAGGATAATGTGAAGTTTGGTCTGAGCTGCCTCTGTTTAGAAGAGCAGCACTCACTAAACTTGAAGCAATGCTTCCAAACAACAGTTGCATGGTTTAGGTCCTCTAGTGTAAGGGATTTCTTGAGAAGCTGTGCATCTAAATCTGAGGATTCCCTCACACCTAAAAGTGTGTAGGACACTGCTCTTCATTCATAGAAGCCATATGTGATGGTTTTGTGATACGTCAACTTGACTAGGTTGAAATATGTTCACCAAAATTCTCTTTCTAGTTTTTTGTTTTGCTTTTTTTGATGAGGGTAAACAACAAGAGGGATTTTTCTTTGGCAGGTTGAGAAAGGCGGTTACCACTATGTAACATGCGCGCCTTCCCAGTTATTCAATCAAATACTAGTATAGGTGCTTAGACGGATTTTGCGGACATCATTAAAATCCTTTTATCACTTGATTTTGAGTTAATCAAAAAGGAAAATATTCTGTTATCTCAATTTAATTATGTGGAAGCCTTTTCAAAAGGGACTAAGACCCTTTATCAGAGACACAGAGATAAGAGAAAACTGTAGAATCTTTCTGGGCTCCCACTTACCTTGTTGCTGTGACCTACTGACTCACCTTGCTGGTGTGAAATGGAAGTCAGGTCCACAACTGTTCTATTTTCTCATTGGAACTCTCAGTTTCTAGAACTCTTAGGTCACATGTATTGTGTATCTGATGTTTGTGTTCAGGACCATGACAGTACCAGGATACCTGGTAGGTGAAAAGAAACAAGAATTGACTTGGACTTTCAGTCCAGCCTTGCTAAGTTTCTGCTCAGGGTACGAGGTCCCAGGCTACACGTAATTCTTTGGTATATGTCTACAGACTCCAGGCTACAGTATTTGAAACAGGGACCACCGTGTAACTACTTAGCCAGCTCACGCAATTCCTTATAAATAATAATATAAATATATAGTATTTTGTGTATTATAAATATACAAACAAATAATTAAATATGTTTACATATTACCTGTTAAATTATTTTTAATGAATAACTAAATGTAAATGTATATGCTTAATATGTAGAGTTATACTGTGTGAGATCTAGAGAGAAGTGGTAGGAAGTCAGGAACCTGATTACTCACATCTTGTCTACAAGTCACTGTCTTTTGTTCTTTTGAAAACACAACAGAAAAATTCACACAGAGGCCTAATATAGTATTACCCTAGTCTTGCTTTAAATTAAGCCCAAAATATGTATAAGACCACAACTTAAGAGAATTAAGACAACATAAAGGGATCCACAAACCTGGCTACCTATTAGATAATTTAAAGATCTTTGCATAAAAGTATACTTATGTTGAGCCCCACCCACTAAATTCTCATCTGGTGTAGAGTGGGAACCAGGCCTAGGTGTTTGGGGTAAAGCTCCTCATGTGGCTCTCAGAAACTGACCAAGTTGAAATATACTGTGCAGGTCAGATGAAGGACAGATTTTGCCCCATTTACAGGAAGGACAGTTGCTAACTTTGACTTTTTCCTAATTAGCCCAGAGTCTAAATATGACACTCTGTAGCTTCCCACTACACAGTAAGGGCAGAGCAGGCGATGATAAGAATGATCCAGTATAAGCATCCTTATACTGATCCAGTATAAGAAAAAATAATTTTATCAAATCCTCAAAGTAAATCTGCTCGTCATGGGCATTTTCAGGTTGGGCTATTTCCCAAACAACAGTAGCCGTCCCTGTCCATACTTTGTAAGTTTTGCAAGAGAGAAAGTCATTAAGAGCAAGTTGAATCCCCATTCAAATGATTCGTTTCAATTCTGACACTAAAATTTATACTCACATAGACTGTGTCTTCATAGACGTCGTTTCTCTGACCATTCCCGAAGCCTGGTAAAGAAATGAGAGTGGACTTGGGGAATGCTGTCGATAATCTATGCCAGACACAATGGTTGCACATCCAAATTCATAATAATAAAAGAACCAAACCAACTTATCTAAGAAATCTTTCCTCAAAAGAACAAAGCAATAGTTCTAATTATGTGCTTAAAAGGACTAACTAGAGTGGAATTAAGCCAGAGCAGGAAACAGTAAGTCATTTTGTCCTTGCTTCCTTTGTCCACCTTCCTCTTTAATGTGAGTTTACTGTGGCTGTTAGGATAAAATGACAAGAAGGTCAGCTGATCTTAATTCTAGTTATATGTATATTAATAGTCTGAAGAAGTGGGCCTTTTTCAAAGAGAGGCCTCCAAGTAAGAGTAGGTAAAATGCAGAGCAAGGGAGGGGGACATAAATAAATTTTAGAGAGGGTGTGTCAGGCTGAAAGAAGAGTGTGAAATTGGCGAAATTTCAAGTCAATCCAGAAGGCAAGAGCATCTGGGGGAAGCACGCCAGTGAAATCATAGAATTCAGAGGATCCTGACACTTGGCAACCAGCATAATGACAGGCCTGCTTGATCAGTCTGTGAGATAAGCCATCCAAGTAGGATAAGGATTGTACAGTATTATTATAACTCAGACCACGCCTACTTTGAGGCAGACAGACAACAGAAATCATGTAGCTGCAGATCAGACAGTTCTAAAACCCCATTGACTAATACACAAAACCTACCAATTAGGGTTTCACTAGCTTAGGGTTTGCATGAGACTGAATCCTCAGGTGACGTACAATCTTAACAAGCGTCTGAAGACAGGGACATGGCAGGTATAGGTGGTATCCAACTGACGGTTTCACGATCATTCTTTATCTTCCGAATTGATATCTGGATTTTGGTATTTTCTAAACATATTTGCCTGTATTACTTTATTCACTTTGCATCTTCCAAATTATAAAGCTTGTCATAATCCTTAAATTCTCCTGCTTCTCACACCCATATTCAATATTTAATCAAACGTCAACCCACCCCCTACATCATGAACAGAGTGCTTCATTGGCTTATATCCTAAAGGTTTACTCCAGACTTTATCCTACAAATTCTGAAATTTTGGAAAAGTTTCCTGATTGATCAACTATTTTGGTTCTTTCTTGAACATAGTCCTAGTGTTGTATGCTAGAAACACAAGTTCAAATATTGGAATCACAGATCTACCACTGTTTAATGAATTTTACTTGGAAAAGTAATGAAAATTGACTATCAGATTATTCTTGTGCAAAAATTTGGGCAACAATAACTTGTTCTTAGGTTGAATTTTATGAGAAACTCTCCAGGAGAACATTAGGCATTCCAGAAGTTTTGTCTAGATGTAGAGAAATTCCAGAAGTTGAGTGGACTCCAGACTCTTCCTGTTAGTCTTTCAAGACACAAATTTGACCTACAGTTGTCCTATTAGAAACTCACATAATACTAACTAAATTATAATATTCAAGCCTAGTTTCCAAACTTTCTTATCATAGAATCAATTTTTTACTGTTAAACATACAATTAAATGTAATGAGATGTTTAAAAACTTTAAAATGCAGGAACAAATCTAGTTCAAGATAACTGACTGGAGACATCGGTAACGAGTTCTTGCAAAAGAAGAAAAAATGCAGGTGAGTAAAAGGGACCCAAGTAGGGTAATGAGGGGAGAGTGCCAGAACCTACTGGAGAACCCACAGGAAGAAGCTGAGGCACAGAATAAGAAGAAATATGATTTGGGGAGAGATAAATCCCCAGGAATTTGTTGTCCATTCTATGGGAAAGAGAAATGGGGTGCTTCTTTTTGCTCCCCTAGCCCCTGAGGCAGACTGCCAGCTCCCACCCTGTCAGAGGGCCCCTCTGCTGTCACAGCTCAAGCACTGCTGTGGTCAGGGATTGGGAACTTCTTAAAGGACAGAGCACATCTTGTCAGCCTGCCAGGGTCATTTATCCTCCCCACAGACCAAACTGAGGTGACGGCTGCCATACAGTTTGTGCCTCCATTTCAGGCCCCTGTCCTGCCCAGGAAGCCTCAGCCCTTCTGTCTCCTTATCCCCGGATTCCACACAAACATTCCTCAGCACCCTCACAGACTGTGACAACTGCTCCCCTGAGTCCTACAGACTCATAGGACCCAGGGGAGCTAACACCCAGACTGGGCTGTCCCTAGAGGAAAAGGAAGGAAAGTTCAGTGAGCCAAAGCATCCCGTGGGACAGAGGAAACCAGGGTGCGCGCCTTCCTCCCTCTGAGATCTACCAGCTGTGACCTGAAGTTGTGTTCGCCTCTCTCAGGGGAAACACGTGGGGAGTGCGGCCAGTAGGGGAGGATAATGGGTCCACCCCAGAAGACAAGTGACATTGCTGCCCAGGAAAGGACAGCAGATGGGGATTTCACCTCCTACCACCTGTTGCAGGCATAGCTATGACAGCTCCCGGAGGTGTCGGTGGGGGGGTGTATCAGGAAATGACCTGTCCTGGGCTTGTGGGAGACGCTGCCACTAACAGAGTGCTCATTGTACCCAGTTTTGCACATAGAGTACAATCTCTTTTTCTCCCTACACGGAAAGCAGCAATTTTGCAGCTGCCTGGCCAGGGAATCTCAGCTATTAGGGTTTTATATCCCTGGATCTGCATCAAATATTCTCCAGCACTGACATGGACTGTGGAAGCCACAGGGAGGTAGTGGGTTCCAGGGGGAACTGTGGAATTCCTGGAGTTTTGAACATTCAGGGCTGACTGTCCCCAAGTGAGAGGAGAGTACAACATCCTTGGTGCCTCTTGGGACCAAGGAGATCACAGCACATGCTCTCTCCACTGAGTGACCTCTCCCTGTTCCCACCAAGTAGATAGAGCACGTGCCCCGGGGACGGTCATTCCCCAGTATCCAGGAGTGGCTGTAGCCTCACTGTGTGCCACAACCACACCTCCCCTTCTGTCCCCAGGCCCAAGCAAGCCCTCAGAGCTATTCAAGCCCAGACCTCACTACTGTGCTATATGTTCATGTAGGAAAACAGCATTTATACCCCATAAAGCTACTGAAACTTTAAAAAATTAAAAATAAAAAAAATTTAAACAAGGTATGGAAAATGACACCCAATCATAAGACTTTTAACTGTCTCAAGATGAGAAAGGAAAGAAACCTATCTTTGTGAGCAGGCAAGATAAGCACTAATATCCTGGGAAGGGGGATATTTGGGCAGAGGTGAGATAACATTTTTCACCTGAGATTCACGAAGAAAAATGAGAGTGGGAATATGTCAGAAGTTCCGTTCCAGAAGAAGTCAGATAATAGTGTTTTGAATCCAGTGTAGTCGACCCTGGGCCAGGAAGTCATGATTCAGGATATTTGTTGCATAAAAGGCTGGTTGGTTTTCAATGAGGTGAGGTCATGTCATCTTTCTGATACATGTTCAGTCGCTATCTCATTTTTTAGAGCCAGTTTTAAGGCCAAGCCAGCTTATCTTTAAATTCCGTTGTCCTCAACCAGCCAAGAAGGACGCACGCTGCCCCATATTGATCTTTTTCTGACATTGATTAGGAAACAGATACTCTCTTTAAACTCTCTTCCTCTGTAGTCTTATATTGACAAAAAGTTTGATTCTAACTATCAATCTGTCTACCTATCTATCTATACATGATTGATTAATGACTCAGATGGTAGAACAGCTATCCTTACTAGAATTTTAGGCAAAATGTTTGTGGATAACATTCAAGCCACGTGTTCATTTTCTCTGCACATACACGCGATGCAGAGGAAAATCTGCCTTCTCTTTCACTCTACCCTCTCCCATACAGTGGCAGTGATAGGGAAAAAGTGAGGAGGCCTAGTGGAGACTTTCCTCTTGTTCTTTATCTCATGGCAACAAAATTATCATTCTTGTGAACTAACAGACTTAGAATCAAATAATGACGGTTTTCGCCAGAAAAAAAAATGTCTTTAAATCATAGATAAATAAAAGCAAAATCAATTCTTCTTTTCATTTAGCACTACTGACATGGCGTGGTTCTTTCCCTGCTTTGCACCTGTTGTCGTGACAATTCCTGATCACACAGATGCCAACTACTCTTACAGAGTCTCACAACAATCTAGGATTCCACTTGCAACTTATTTCTGAACTGCCTGTATTTCAAGTAAGCTAACTTGTGCTTTCCATGGTTTTGAATTCAAAGCATTTGCAATTTAACTCAAAATAAAATGGAACATCAGATGACATGATGATCCCAATAACTACAGGAATAGTTAAATGTACTTCGTGACAAAAATGAACCAATTTTCATCCTCTGAGAATTTTTATAGCTGAACAGACTTAGACACAATCCACACTCAGAACATTTTCAGCACCACAAATATTCTTCTTGTCTCCCTTTTATAGCCACATCCACTCATGCCAACGCTTCTGTCTTAATATCTTGCATTCACTAATATGTTCTCCAGTTGTATAATTTAGTAACTTCAAGTCTGTTTTATAAGTGGAATCACATAGCGAATAATCTTTCTTTGATTGGCTTTTTTTCACATACCATAGTTACCTGGAGATTCATTCATGTTGTTGCGTGTATCACTGTGTTTGTTTGATCAATGTAGCTTTGTCTTTTGCCTATTTTCTAATTAGACTGTATTAGCCAAGGTTCTCCAGAGAAGCAAAACAGATATAATGGTACCAAAATATTTATACACATGTTAAGGGATATTACCTATGTATTACTTTTTGGAGCTGAACTGAAAGTACTATTACTGATCAAGTGTACCTGGACATGCTATATATATCCACTTTACCTGCAATTCATACACTTTGGGGGAATGATTGATTTTACTTCTCCTTAAGATCTGTATACATATTTTTGTCCCCCCTAGTATTTATGAATAGTTGATATCCATGGGAAATTTGTTTCAGTACCTATACAAGCATATAAAAATCCATGGATGCTCAAGTTACTTTTATAAAATGACATAGTGTTTGCATATAATCTAAAGTATATTTACTTTAATGCAATTCATATATTTTATTAGCATGGACACAAGGTAGTAATTAGTTCACAGCAAATTAAAATTGTTTTTTTTTAATTTCCACTAATATGAGGGTATATATGATTAGGTTACATTATTTGCATTTGTAAGGTAAAGTTGAAAGTCTGAGTTGTAGTTGAGTCCTTCACCCAGGAAGTGAGCCATAGTCCCCATATAGCAATGAAGCACACCATATGCTACATGGTGCCTGATTGGAAGGAACTTACAGAGCCCCCAAACCCCTCTCCCCGCTTCCTGAATATAATTTTGCTTCTCCTTCATGTGGACCTCTATTTGTCAATTTATTATTCCCAGACTAGTACTGAGTACATAGGATGCTTGCATTTCCATTCTTGAGATACTTTACCTAGGAACATGTTCTCCAAATCCAGCCAGGTAATTAAAAAACATGTAAAATCTCCATCTTTTTATGGTTGAATAGTATTCCCTGGTATACATATATCACATTTTATTGATCCACTCATGGATTGTTGGGCCTTGGGTAGCTTCTTTGCAATTTTGAATTGAGCTGCTACAAATCTTCGCATGCATATGTCCTAAGGTAAAATGACTTTTTTTTCCTTCTGGGTAGATAACTAATAATGGGATTGAAGTATCAAATGGGAGTCTATGTTGAGTTCCTTGAGGATTCTCCATACTTCTTTCCAAAAATACTGTGCTAATTTGTGTCCACCAATAGCACTTAAGTATATCGCTATCTCTGACACCATGTCAGTATCTGCAGCTTTGGGATATAGTATATTCTCACTGGTGCTAAATGATAGCTTAAAGTTGTTTTCATTTTCAATTTTCTGATGATTAGAGATGATGACTATTTTCTTATATGTTTGTTGGCCATTCATCTAAGTCTTACTTTTAGGAATTTTGTGAAATTTTTTTTCCAACTTTTTTTTTGAGACAATCTCATTTTGTTGTCCTTAGTAGTGGTGTGGCCTCGTAGCTCACAGCAACCTCAAACTCTTGGGCTCAAGCAATCCTCTTACCTCAGCCTCCCAAGTAGCTGGGACTATAGGTGCCCACCACAACACTCACCTATTTTTAGAGACAGGGTCTCACCCTTGCTCATGCTAGTCTCAAACTCCTGAGCTCAGGCAGTCCACCCTCCTCGGCCTCCCAGAGTGCTAGGATTATAGGTGTGAGCCGCCACACCTGTTCTTTTCCAAATATTTTTTACCCATGGTTGTTAATTTCCTTTCAGACGTCCTCTTTGACTTATGAGTTATTTAGAAGTGTGCTGTTTAGTTTATAAAGGTTTGGAGACTTTCCAGTTATTGATTTTATTGTGATGTGGTAGTAGTCTGTAGAATTCAAGTTATTTTTAAATTATCAATCTTTGTTTTGTGGTTCAGGATATGGTTACTTAATATCTAATTTGTGGGCATGTGGAAAGAACAGTTAGTCTCATTTTGTGTGGGGTCGTCTACAAATGTTGAGTAGAATTTGGTTTTTGATCCTGTATTTTATTCTCGCATATCCCTACTGATTTTAAATCCAACTATTCCATCTAGTTTTGATAAAAGGCTATTGAAATCAAACTACGATTGGAGATTTGCCAATTTCTCCTTTCCGTTTTATCAGTGTTGGCCTGGCGTATTTTGCAGCTGTTGCTTAATGGATACACACTGAAGATTAGTGCGTCTGCTCAGTGTGATGCCCCTTCTCTCATTGCATAATGTCCTTCCCCGTCCATCCGTGGTGATTTTCCCAAATCTATTCTAGCTGACAAAGCCACTCCCAGTTTTCCGGGAAGAACTTTTTTGTTTTGTTTTGTTTTGTTTTTACTTTAAACTGTCCTACAATGCTATATTAGAAGTGGATTTCAAATGGTCAGTGAAGGATCTGACCTAGACTAAAGAAAATAGATCATGTAATACCTTCGAGTTTCCAAAGCAAGTAAAATATGTTCTGCCTATTTAGGTCTTTACTAATTATTAAGTATAATTAGGTTATTTATGTATATTGCAATGATTAATATGTTAGGATTTAAGTCTGCCATTATTTTATTTTTTATTAATTATATTCTCTCTTTTTTCAGATTTTCTTCTTTGTAACATCCTTTCTGAGCACATTTTAAAATTCCATTTTGATTAATTTGTCATGTTTTATATACATTTGCTTGTACAGTGGTTTGTGTGTGTGTGTGTTTAGTGATTACTCTAAGTATTACAGCTATACACCTAACTTTTCATAGTTTACTGGTATCATAATTTTATTATTTTGAATGATGTCTGGAAACCTAACTTTTAAAAATTATTATTTTACTTTTCAACGTTTATATAATATACTTTTCCTGAATATTTCCTCTGTATACTTCTAGAAGAACTTCAGACAGTATCATAATTTTGCATTAACTGTCAAACATAGAGAATAAAAGAGGAAAAATAAAGCATGTTTTAGTTACCCAAATCTTTGCTCATCACACTTTGTCTTCCTTTCTGATGTTCAAGCTTCTTTTTCTTATCATTTTATTTCCTTTTAGGGAAATTTGATTAGTAATTGTTTTAGGGCAGAGCTTCTGATGCTAAATTAGTAATTTTCTTCATCTGATGATGTTTTGAGTTGCTCTTTATTCCTGAACGATATTTTTGCTGGATATAGAATTCTGGAATGACAGTTCCTTACTTTTAGCACTGGAAAGAAATTGTGCCTCTTCCTTTTGTCCTCCATCATTTTTCATGAGAAATTGCTGTATTTCTAATTGTCTTTCTACTGGACATAAGGTGAAAATTTTCTATGGAGTTGGGGGGATTTTTCTTTGTCCTT
This sequence comes from Arctocebus calabarensis, assembly GCA_963573935.1. Taxonomy (NCBI): domain Eukaryota; kingdom Metazoa; phylum Chordata; class Mammalia; order Primates; family Lorisidae; genus Arctocebus; species Arctocebus calabarensis. The sequence continues at coordinate 3,094 of CAUYON010112274.1, read as the reverse complement.
CATGTTAAAATGTTTAACTATGATATATCTGTGTATACATTTCCTTAGCTTATCCTTTTGAGTATTTCCTTAATGTCTTGAGTCTGGAGGTTTATTTCACTTACCAGACTTCAGAAGTTTTCAGCTATTACTCCTTTGAATGCTTTTTCAGCCCCAGAACGCTTTCTCCTCTTTTTGGGGAATTGTGATGACACAAGTGTTAGATCTTTTGTTATAGTCTCAAAGGTCATCAAGACTCATATATCCATTTTTTTTTAAATCAATAGCCCCTCTATTGTCTGGTGTGGATGATTTATCTTGTTCTATTTCCCAGGCAACTATTTTTTCAAATTGTTCCCCCAACACACCTTTCTTTTCTTTCAGCCTTTTCAGTGAGCTTTTTATTTTGGTGATTATGTTTTTTAGTTCTCCACTTTTCATTTGTTTCTTCTTTGTACCTTGATTAGTGAGACTTTGTTTCTTTACTGAGGGTATTTCTTCATTTGCTTTTAATTTGCTCATAATTGCTTATTCAAACTTTTTATTATAGCTGCTTTAAAACCTTTCAGATAATTCTAATATTTCTGCTACATCATTATTGTCATCACTTATCTTTTGTTCCAATCATTTTGAAAGCTTCTCAGTTTTTTTATATGAATAATTTTTTAATTGACACTGGATATGTTAATATTTTTATTATGATTAACCTATATCTAATTCCAACTGAGAAGTGAATTCAAGTCATTTACCTTGAAATTTCTAGGTACCAAATATTTAAGGACATTTGAAAAAGAAAGTTGCCGAAAGAACCCATGAACTTTAGGTTGTTTTTTCCTGGATAGAAAATAAGATGACTTCTCCAGGTTGCTCTGGCCTACATCCACACCAACGTATTTACAATTTAGCTACAATCTGGACAAGACACTTTGCTAATGATTTCCAAATCTATCTGCAACAATGTGAAGAAATGGTAGCCTCTTTGATGGTTAAGAGCCTGCTTATCTTTGGAACTTATACCCCACTTGAACATGTGGGGGGGATTATTCTATTGTAAATTCAGACCCAATAGTGTAATGTACTCATTTTTTTTTAATAAATTCCTTCTCACCCAGACATTTTTTCTTATTTGCTACTGCTCTTCTAGATGGTGACTAAGAGTATGGATAAAGAATGCTTTCAAAACCCTAAATCGAAGAAGAGGGTATTTTGTTTTTGAGTGTATCTTACTTTGTCCTATACTTGTCCCAGGTAAGATACACTTGTCCTTCTTTCTGGATGCCAATCATCATGATGGCTTTTCTGGCAACAGACTAATGTGATGATCTTGAGATTTATCTCCTCTACCTAATGACCCTGGTCTTCTGTACCAGGACAGTTTACAGTCATGCATATGGGCACCAGGTACTCGAGACCTATGTTCACTCTTGTCCAGTTCACAGTCCAAGGCTCTATCCTGCCATTCAAGGACACAGACTTGGCTTATCTCCCCAGCCACTCATCTGGCCTTCTGTCTGGCTTTCCTTCCTTCTGTAAAATTTCCTTGATACCTTTCACTTTCTTAGGGGCCAATCTGAGATTTTTCACTGCCTAATCACAAGATCTGTGGGTACCTGCCATGTGGTCCAGACAGAAACTCATCCAAAATACTCTGTACTTGGTTTACTTCTCCTTTACCAAAGATATTTAGCAGAAGAGATCATCAGGACTCACTTTTCATTCTCTGCTTTCCTATCCATTTAGTTGACTTTTAACACTCTGGAAATGGAATATTTAACATTTTGTTAGTTTCAGTTTATAATCTGGGATTCCAGAATTAATGTTCATCAGGCCTTTATTTTAATATGTAAAATTAAGGTTTAATGAATTTGGAAAATCTATTTTCTCTTATCAGAGTTTCGGGAATTTCAGATCTGTTTAATTGCTTTGGAAATTCAAAGGTATTTAATTGTCTATTTATTCCAGGTCAGATCTTTTTCCTTAACTGACCAATAAGCCCAGGGCATTTTTGAAGATAAAGTTTTTCAATGCCATGTAATCTAAGTGGTTAATGAGGACACAGTAAAGTAATAGTTGCAACAGTTATCTGCATTATATGTGTCCCGCATCTTTGTAGTAAATGTCCCTTTTCAAATGAAAACATGACATTAGAGTCCAGGATCTTTTTCTCATATACTAACAAAGTATTTCACATCTGTGAGACTACAAGGACAAACTGTGGAGAACAAATCCAGCATTTGGGTTGAAAGTTGACCAGATTCTTTCATGGTGAAACCTCATCCACGAGAGATCCTGAGTTTCACGACAGCCATAATAATTAAGAAAACTGGTGGGGCTTATGATGCCTGCTGAGAAATCCCCATATGTGGATTCCCCTGACTCTACCTCTACTTTGGCTCAAAGCATAGATTAAATACACATGTGATAAATTCAACTGCTACCAAATGCTAATACATTGCATTTAATTCTGAAAGCAACTTTAGTAATTTAATTCAAGAAAAGAAAGGAGCACATGTTGAGCATTGAGATCCACTGGAACAGCAATCAATAGGAACTGGGATTAACTCAGTAAATTCTGTGAATGAACAAGAAATGAATAATTGAGCAAAAGTTTGGAAATAATTATGAGAAAAAAAGGAGACAGAACACTGTCTCAGATGTCTCCATAATAAGTTCCCATATAATAATGCCTTCTCTACAGCTACAGTTCTCAATTCACATGGTACCCAATTATTTTTATTAGTCTTAGTCTCCTCTTCCCACCAATATATCAATTGTCTTAATTTCTGGTCAACACAAAATGAAAACATTATTTGTCTAAATTATTTGCCCTTTTGATGCGTGCTCACAAGAAGCAGCAACTTTCTTCTCACCCTGGAAATAAGGGGCTGAATGTTTTTCAGAATTCAACTACTTGAAATGTAATTGTTTAAGGAAGATGCTGTGCCTGAGGAGATGAGAGAAGTTATTTTTTTTTTTATTATTATATTTATCTACTTTTATTGATTTTCCAGAATTGAAATTTCAAGGCTTTTCATCCAATTAAGCAATAGTCAGATAACTCTAAAGTTAAGGAAATGAAAAGAGAAGGAAAAAAGGGAAGTCCTGGTATTAGACA
>CAUYON010112270.1:0-26605 GCA_963573935.1 Arctocebus calabarensis | reverse complement strand
TAAATGTAGAATATAAATGTCTTCATATAGTGATTAAAAGGCCATGAAGGCTATGTTAAATAGTTCGATGAAAATATTTCAGAATGTATATAAAGTCAGCACATTGTGCCCCATGATTGCACCAATGTACACAATTATAATGTAATAAAAATTAAAAAAAAAGAATAAAAACATAAGTTACAAACTGGGAGAGAAAATATTTACCAATCATAAATCTAACAAAGTTCTTATATCTGGAATATTGAAATATTTTTCTAAGTTCAAAAATTAGAAAATAATTAAAAATAATTTTCTAATTCAATAATTAGAAAATTTCTTAAAATAGGCAAAAAATTCAAATAGCCACTCCACCAGAAATACATGAATGGCAAACAAGCACATGAAATTACTTAAGACATCACTAGTCATTAGAAAAATGCACATTAAAGCCAGGCACAGTGGCTCACATCTGTCAGCCTAGCTCTCTGGGAGACCTAGGTGGGTGGCTTGCTTGAACTCGATTGTTCAAGACCAGCCTGAGCAAGAGGGAGACCCCATTTCTACTAAAATTAGAAAAACTAGCTGGTAGGCACCTATAGTCCCAGCTGGGAAGACTGGGATAAGAAGGATCACTTGAGCCCATGAGTTTGAGGTTGCTGTGAGCTATGATCTGGCCTGGGGCAATAGAGTGAGACTCTGTCTCAAAAGAAAAGAAAAATGTGCATTAAAACATGAAATACCAGGGGGCACCTCTGACTCAGTGGGTAGGGCGCTGGCCCCATATACCGAGGGTGATGGGTTCGAACCCTGTCCCAGCCAGTAAAACAGCAGTGGCAACTGCAACAAAAATAGCCAGGTGTTGTGGCAGGTGCCTATAATCCAGGTACTCGGGAGGCTGAGGCAAGAGAATTGTCCTAGCCCAAGAGCTGGAGGTTGCTGTGAGCTGTGACGCCACAATACTCTATTGTGAGACTCTGTCTCAAAAAAAAAAAAAAAGAAAAACAAGAAATACCACTACAACCCTATTAGAATAGCTATAATAAACTTTTTAACTCATAATACAAAGAACTGATGATGAAGAGAAACAACCAGATATCTCAGACATTGCAAGTGATGATGCAAAAAGGGTCCAGCTGCTCCAGAAAATCTGGCAATTTTTACAGTGAAGCTTCCACTTACAACATGACCCAGCTGTCTTTATTCTAAGTGTTTGCCATAGAGACATTAAAACTCTTGGTCACACAGAAACTTGCGCATGAATATTTATAAATCATTACTCATAATTTCCAAAAATGGAAATAATTCAAATGTCCTTGAATGTGTGAATGGATAAACTATGTTATAACCATTCGAAAGCTGCTTTCTCAGAAATAAAAAGAAATGAAATATTAATCAAAGACGTTATTCTAAGTGAAAGAAGGCAGACTCAGAGGGTTATAAACTATATGGTTCAGTTTATGTGATATTCTGGAAAAAGCAAAACTATAGGACCAAAGAACAGACCAGTGGTTGCCAGGGGTTGGGAGTAGCTGGGGGGTTGAGCAGCATAAAGGAAATTCTTCAGGGGAGGGAAGTGTTGTGTGTCACAATTATGATAGTAGTTATATGATTCTATGAATTTGTCAAAATTCATGGAACTTTATACAAAAAGTTTATATTTATTATGAATGGCACCTCTGGCTCAAAGGAGTAGAACGCTGGCCCCATACACCGGAGGTGGCGGGTTCAAACCCAGCCCCCGCCAAAAACTGCAAAAAAAAAAAAAAATTTATATTTATTATTAAATCAGTTTATTATATTTAACTTTACCATATGTAAATTAAGAATAAAAAAAGAAAGTTGGCATGGCTATAATAATATCAGAAAATAAGAGCAGAACTCAATAAGATAGAAAACAAGCAAAAAATATGCAAATTTAACTAAAAACTAGGTTCTTTTAAAGATTAAGAAAATGGATAAACCTCTTTTCAGATTGATCGAGAAAAAAAGGACACAAATTACTAACATTAAAAACAAGATCATTACTACAAGACCCTACAGACATCAAAAATATAATATTGAAATAGGAGTTTCACAACTTAGATGATCTGGACAAATTCACTGAAAGACACAAACTACCTAAGCCAGTAACTCCCAAGAGATAAGCTGAGCAGCTCTGTGTCTATGAAAGAAACTGAATTTGGGCAGAAAGTGAAGAGCAGGTGGACTTCCCACAAAGAAAACTCCAGGACCTGGCGAAACTGATCAAAAATTCATAGACGCAATAATACCAAACTCAAGAGGAAGGGACACTTCCTAGGTCATTTCATTATTTCATAATTTTTGAAACACCAGGTGGAGAGCAGGGCTCTCTTTACTTACAAGGCCCCCAAATCAAAGTCATTGCCCAAGAATTCCTCCAGCATTCTCGGATCCAAGGCCAGGTTCTCCAGAGTGCCGTTGGCCCCCTGCGCTGCAAAACCAAATTGAAAATCTTCAGAACCATAAAGATTTCAGAACAGCCAATGGTTAAAAACACTGACAAGTCTCGAAGGTCAAGGACTGTGACTTTCCACAAGGATCTACAGCATAAAAGAGGCAAGAAGTAAAAATTCATTGCACAGATGGGCGGGTGGGTGGACGGACGGATGAAAATATAGTTCATATGTTGGCTGGAGAAATTACTTCCAGCTAAGTTCAAGAAGAAGTTTAATATCTTGTTTCCCATTTTTGTTAGACTTCACAAAGTGTATTTCTGTCCTTTTTTCCTCAGTTTACATAATGAAAATAAATTTATCAGTTTCTTTCTGATTAACACAAATATGTTGGAATTTTTATAGTATAAAATATAGGGATGTATATGTATAATGAAGACAAAAATATCTTTATTTGCTGATAACATCACTCTATACCTAGCAAGCTCAAGAGAAACAACCAACTTACGATTAGAAATAATTGGAAAATTAAATAATATATTTGGTTAAAATTAAATATGAAAACTACTTGCTGTTTATAATAATAATCATTCAGATAAATATTATGGGAGGAAAGATTCCATTCAAAATAACAAAAAGAATACAATGTCTAAATATGTAGTTAGGGACAATTTTTTAAACTAAAATCTACGAAGGACCTTAAGAAGAGATTTAAATAAATGGAAAGACCTATTTTGTTCTTAGGCTGCAAGACTCAAGTTTGCAAAGATCTTATTAGACATTATTTAGGATGTCACCAAACCCACATTCATTTTTTAAAAATTCCCCATACCCAGAGAGTCTCCAGCTGCCACATTTGTGAGACAAAACTTCAATAGTCCCTGAGTCAGGAAAGACCAGTGCGGTGCTGGGCAGTGACCAATCAATTATTTCTTCCAAGATTTCGCTCTAATAGACTTTAAAGCAGGTGGCTGAGATTAAGTCCTACAATAGCTAAGGCAGAGGACTGGAGTCATCAATATTTCTACCACGTTTGCCTAGATCCCACGTGATTGTTTTACCTTTACTGAGGCCTGATCGTGCCACCTGTACTCCTCTTATATGACAAACTGTGCACACAGACTTTTGAATTGCTTTGTGTCCCTCCTCTGTGCAGACTCCTTTGCTCCACCCCTTCTGCCATTCCTGAGTGGGGGAGCACAGTGGCACCCCACAACAAAGGGGTTTGGAATCCGGGTCTCCTTCAGAGCCCTCTAAGTGTTTGTCTAACCACAGCAGTTTCAGCGGCAGGTAAACCTCCACCCAACCACACAATTGCCAATTAACCATATGGGACATGGCTCCGTGAGATTGTTCCATTGCAGCTTCTGACCACCACTAGCTGGTAGCCAACAGCCAACATCACATTCAAGGGTCAAACTAAGGCGAGCCGCCTTCCATGCCACATGCAGAGGGGGCCAGTTTTCCTGGAATCAACTGCCCGCGAGGCTGCCACAGATTAACAAATGCGTTCAGCCTGTCGCTTGGAAGGATGTCCAGGGCAGTGTGCGGTGGGGGCATTACTTTTGGCAACTCCTATTCTCCGTTCTGTGCGGCACACTTTGCTGAGTGAAGTATTTGCTTTTCTGGAGGATTGTAAGGTCACATCTATGGACTCTCAAACAACTGGTGTTCGGTGGGTTTCTTAACAGTGGGAAACCAAAATGTTTTCTTTCATCTTATTAAATCTGAGACAGCAGATAGATAATTTAACGAGATCCTAGACATTCTGTGGAGGTTCCCAGGTATAAACGTGCAATACTTCAACTGTCTGTTCCCTAGGGGCTGTATTCTGGGGAGGGGTGGGGAGAAGGGTCACCTGCAGGGGAGGGCAGGTGCACACACCCTGTGAGAAACATGACATCTGCAGGACGTGTTCAGACAGTGACAGGACGCGGGGTGTCTCTCAGGAAGGGACCACCAGAGCGCAGGGGCAGGGGCGGACAGGAGGGCAGAGCCGGGGAACCCCCGGACAGAGCCGTGGTGCACTTTACGTTTTTAAAATTCATTCATGTTGCTCTGCGGGGAAAGGATTTTAAGGAACAAGAACAAAAGAAAGGAGGTCAATCTGAACGCTCTGGCAGGTGCCAGGGACACTCAGAGTTTGGATTTCTTCCTCTGGGCCAAGCAAAGAATAAGCGTTCGTCCTGCCTGGCCTCGTCACATCAGCGTTACTTCCAGCTTTCAGATACGGCCAAGCCATCATACGGATTAGCTACGTGTCCAGAGCCGCACAGCTTGTGGGTGGCACACAGGGAAACCACCCCGGGCATACCCTGAGCCCTGAAGATGGTGCTCTCACTGCCCCACACTTCTCCCCTGTCCCCTAAATGGCAGCCAAATGCAGAGGCCGGACCCCCACTGGCTGCTGCAGCTTCCCTGGGCTCTGCGTGAGCCACCTGCTAAAGGAGGCAGATGCAGGGAGAAGTCTGGTTTGTTTCCCAGCGAACCCCTGCTGGTGGCCCCTCTGCTGTACACACACACCCACACACTCCCCAGGTAGAAAGGGGCGGTGAGCCACAGCTCCCAGGACCCGCCCGATGTGGCTTATCCCAACCGCTTAGTGAACAAGGGGAGACGGTCCTCACAGTGGCTGGCTTTCTCCAGAACCCTAAAACCACGTCTGTGTTTTCCATATGCAAAGGAAATTGCTCAACAAGATAAATCCCTAGAGTCAGCTAAAACTGTTTTCAGGAGATTTTACACACACACAGAGTAACTCTCAAATGGCTCTTAAAATAAATTTCATGCTTTTAAAAATAATCACTTAGCTCTCCATGTCTTAAATGCTTGTTGGTAACGCCCGAGCCTGCAGCTTTCCCCTTATTGTTCTTGCAAAGCAAGACCCTTCCTCGCCCAAGCTCTCTGCCTTTCCTTCCTGGTAGTGCTGGGTTTGGAGAGCACAGACGTGGTTAGCCGGTAGCCACAAGACTCGATAAAAAACACATTCACCGTAGGGCTCTCCGAGGCTGCGAGCAGGGCGGGCACAGCAAGGCCTTGCTTCCATGATGTTCTGCCTCCTCCACCCACTGCCCATCCACCCTCCCCCCAGTCCTGCATGGAGACCTGCCCTGTCTCCATCGATTCCTCCCCTTCCTGTGGCCCGTTCCCCAGCCCTGGTGGCCCCTGGTCAACCGGTGTCATCCTGCAGCATGTTCCCCAGCCCTGGTGACTCCCTGGTCTTTGGTTTCCACTCTTTAACCATTTGTGCTCTACAGAAATGCCCAGAGAATTCAGACAGCAGGTAAGATGGTAAAACGTGTTGGTTACGACTCTGGTTATTTTAAATCTAGTTATCTAGATTCTAGGAAGTAACGGTGAGGATGTCCCAAATGGTCACCCTTTGACTTTCATCATAAAGATAGGTTCCTTCTGATATACCATGGTTCCTAAGAAATTGGAGCAGAAATGGTAATCGATGTTTCAAAGAAGAAAAAGGAGGAGGAGAAGAGAAATAAAACATCTCCCTTGTGTCGTTTGCTAAGAATACTTTTGTCTTGAAAATCCACTGCACGTAGAACTGGCTCTAAAATCCAGAGTTAGTGTTTGAGTCACAAGAGCCACCACACTTAGATGGATAAAGATGATGTTTCCCCAAAGACTCGCCAATCATTAATGATTGTTTACACCTTTACATTCTGTGCCCTGGAATAAAACCAGGGACAGGCTCCCAGTCCAGTGAGTGGGAGAAGATCTGCTTTAGCAGTGCTGGGCCGCACGTGATGATAACCTAAGTTGGATACTATGGAGCCAGGGCCAAGCCACAGCTTCCTTCCACGGGTGACGCTTGAGAGGGCTTTGTAAGTTCAGTAGGTGAAAGAAGATGGCAAATATTCCAAGAGCAGAAAAAGAAATGTGCAAATACATTCAAATACTCAGCAGCAGGACCCCCGTGGGTATGTGCCCATGGCCTGGCCACGCAGGAGGTAGGTGAAGAATGTGGCAGAGATAGAGACCAGGAACTTTCAGGGACCCACTGTCAATATGGGGGTGCTTTTATGTCAACTCCTGTAGCAATCATGTGTTGTACGTCTGTCTCCTTCTGCTCAGCTCTAAACAAACCCTTCTACGGCAGAAATTGCCTTCTATGACACAGATCTTAAACATCTAGGGCAGGGCCTAGAACGTGATGCTTATTCACTAATTATTGAATTTGTTGGATGAGTAAATGAAACTTTGAATGAGCGAATGTAATTATGAATGGTGGAAAGTGTACCACGGCATCTTGAAAGTTATGGAGGCCTGGGAGAATTTAGGCAGAGTGCCAGGACCGGGTTTATAATTGTGAAAGGTCGTTCGGGCTGTAGTTGGGAGACTCACACCTCGGAAACTGGCAAACACGACAGACCAGGGCTCCTAAGGGTTTTTTCCCCCCCTCAGACAGTTGGTTATTAAACATTTACCAGCACATTGCTGTATGTGAGTAGCATTTGGGAGGATTAAACCACCAGACTTTGTGACTAACTAGAAGGAATCTGTGTGATTCTGTCCCTGTCTGGACCGGCCCTGCTGGTGCATGGAGGTTGAAAACGTGGGACAGTTGAGTGAGGAGGGAAGGGCCACGAGGAGCACGTCTGCTGGGACACTTCTATATTCCTGGAAACAGAAGTGAGCAGAGGGCAATGCCCCCAGGAGAAATCCCACCTCCTGACCCGGAATCCTGGGACTTTCCTGTCTCCTGGGACAGTAGTTTTACTTTGACCCAGGAAGAATCTAAGCAGTCCTTTCGGGCAGAGGTAACATGAACCACTGCTGGAAACGGTGGCAGGATGAGACCACTGTCTCTGGACTTTCACATGATATGAATCACCTGGAATTTATGTGCCTGATAAGTGAGAGATACAATAAAAAGTAACCTTTATTCAATGTGAGTAAATACAGAGTTCAAGCACATTGGGTAACAGGATGGCAGCCCCCACCTTGGTTTTCTATATGGGTCAAAATGCAAAATTCTAGAAACACAGCTGCTGGGCTCCGAGGACAGTAATAATATTAAGGAACCTAGGCATGCCTGCCTGTACCAAAGGACCCCATTTCCTCTGCTGTTCAACTGCCCCACTGGCAGATGAGAAGACCCTCAATGGAAATGTGTATCTTGATTTCAGTTAGACACCAAACAGTATCTCTCTTTCATGTGACATTCAATGAATATGTGATGATGTGCTGTGTGCTAGATCCTGGGGCCACGCCAGAGCAGTGCGCAGTCTCTCCCTCCAGCAGGTGGTAACGACAGAGCCCAGTCTCTCCCTCCAGCAGGTGGTAACAACAGAGCCCAGGAGACACTCAGGAGGGGCTTCCAATCCCATAGCGGGTGGGGAAGAGTGGCGAAGATGGTTACACGTGCAGCTTAGAGGAGGAAGACAGAGGGAATTATACAGGTGAGAATCAGGTGAATTTGTACCTGGGAGAACAACTGTCCCCCACAATGCTAAACTGGAGAAAATTCTAAGATTTTCTCTTAGATTTAAGTATACGATTTCTCCCCTTTCATCCTTCTTAACAGCGTTACTTGTAATTTGGATAAACACAGAAAAGGCAAACGGGGCAAGCATTGCAGATACCTGAAGCAGACAGGCAAGACACAGGACGGCATGAGAGCGTCAGAATCTAGACCCGGCTGGACCGATGGCCGACTCGGACCGGAGAAGTCTGGTGGGATGAGCCCACAGCCGTGCGTGGACCATTCTATTTGTAACTATGATATGGGAATGCTTGGTTTGTGAATAAATATATGATAAAGAACTAGGTCTTTTAGTTGTGTTATCATGAGGAAGTATTGTAAAGACAAAGAAATTAAGGTAGGATTTCAGTAACTGAATTCCGAGTACAGAGCTCGGAATGGGGAAGTCCTGGTCAGATCTTGAGGGTGTGGGGCCCAGGCCTTAAGGCAGATGCTCACGAATGGTAGGGTGTCCAGAGGAGGCCAAACAGGAACAAAAGAATCACAGCCAAGACGCGGACAAGATGCCAGGGAGGAGAATGCTTGGTAAGTTTAGTGGCGGCGTACTCTGGACTGACTCTGTGCTAAGAATTTTACACGCACATTCTCACGAATCCTTACAACAATTTAATTCTGTCAGAGAAGCAGAGTCTTAGTGAGCTTCGGGATTGCTCGAGGTGCTGTCACTTCTGGGCACAAGTGTTTTCTGCTAAGCTTGCTTTCGACAGAATTGTACGCAACAGTAGCAGAATATAGGGTTGGAGAAAACCCCTGAACGTTAATAAAAACAATACCATCCCTAATAACATGTGAAAGATGTATTATTAATATTGTTAAGTACTGCTGTACATATAGGCATTTACCCTTTATTTTAAAATATGGGAAGTGGTTGCAAGGAAGAGTTGTAGTTGCTAAATTATAAAAACAAGAGAAAAGGAAGGAGGAAATCGAGATAATGATAACTGGTTTAATCAATTACAGCCCGTCGGATAGAGCTGAGTCGGAGTTCATTGGACCTGAGTTCAGAGCCTCTCCTCTGTCTAAACAGATCAGTCTTTGGTCAGCAGGAAAGAAGGTGGGCGTGTCTGCTGATGAGGCCGGCTTCAGACAACTTTAAAATGCCGCTTCTCTAAGCTCCTGCAGCATGAACATTACTGGAAGTCCACGTGAATGCAGAGTTCACTGCTTTTTCACAAACTGAGGAATCACTCGGGGTGAAGAATAAACGGTCGCTGACTGGCTCGGTAACTTTGGAGAGTTGCCTGCAGCTGAGCACAGCCTCTCCAAACTAATCTAAACGTTTGCATAGGAATCAAGGCCAAGAAGGGAAAATGACTAGGCCATGGCATCACGTACCTCTATTTTGATGAAAGTATTTCAGTGTTATCACTAGTAGATTATCAAGGTCACACTTTTTTTTTTTTTTTTGGTGGGGGCTGGGTTTGAACCCGCCACCTCCAGCATATGGGGCTGGCGCCCTACTCCTTTGAGCCACAGGCACCAACAACACACTTCTTTTAAATTAGTGATGTGAAATCTAAATTAAGCAAGATCTTCTGGGATTCTGGGGATCCACTTTTCCAGGAGTTTTGGAATTTTACAGCTAAGCTTCCTTCCCCTCTGCAATGTGAGGATTAAACTTTTATGCTTCATCCATTTTCCCTTCGGTAATACATATTAACATTAGTATATGCAGTAATAAACAACAACAGAAAAGAAAGAAAACAATATTAATCTTAACTGTAGAAGACAAGTTTGGAAAATAGCATCTGACAAAAATGTTTTAAATGGCATGGGAACACATCAAGTGTCCTCATTGATTTTATATCCAAGGTTCTAAAGAATTATTGTTCTGGTTTTGTCTTTTAGGAAATCTAATTCTGCCAAAGGCCAAAAAGGAGGGGGAAGAGGAAGGGGGATGGTACGGAGTGAGCGTGGGGAGGACTGAAGCCTTCGGAGCAGACACCACTCCCAGGCCCTCTAGGTAGGCTTGGCCCGCCTGCAATGTGCTGTGTTGAATATTAAATCAAAGCCTCCTGCGTGGCTCATGTTCATTCAGGAAAGGTGACAAGAAGGCTGCCCACCTGTGGCTTTCAGGGCCACCTGTCCTGCCCCAGCAATGCCTTTCTATCCTGCCAAGCCAGAAAGGGAGGGAGGGACAGCCCACAGAGCCCTGGCTGAGGGTCGAGACTTCAGCCAGTTGCAGGATCAGGAAGGAGATTTAGAATCCTGGGAAGAGGAGTCAAGTTGTAATTATTGATTGAACACATCTGAGGGGCTGCTCTGTCCCAGTCTGTGGGCTCTGAGGCCACCAGAATGGCTGACACGTCACTTCTTCCCTTTGCTCATCCGCTGAAACAGAAGAGGCGTCTATTACATGCTTTGAAAGTGAAGCGCAGGCCGGGCTCAGTGGCTCACACCTGTAATCCTGGCACTCCGAGAGGCCGAGACAGGAGGATTGCTAGAGCTCAGCAGTTCCAGACCAGCCTGAGAATACAAAATAGCCGGGCATCGTGGTGGGCACCTGTAGTCCCAGCTACTCAGGAAGCTCACTTACGCGAGTCTAGGAGTTTGAGGTTGCCATGAGCTATGACGATGCCACAGCACTCTACCCAGGGCGACAGAGCGAGACTCATCAGAAAGAAAGGAGAGAGAGAGAAGGGCAGAGAACTGCGGGACTGTCATACGCAGCGAACACCAGAGGTAGCGAGGCCAATGTCAGAACCTTGAGTGAAGAGCGGTGCACCCAGGAAGCAGGTGAGGGAAGGGCGCCCCAGAAGGAGGGAGCCCCGTGTGACCTGCAGGGAAGAAGGGCGTGAGACCTGGGGAACCACAGCCGGGTAGACCCAGGGCGAATTCCAATTGTACTCAAGTCCCCTGGCCAGTTTCCTCAGCAGGAGAAAGGAGTTGGGCTTACTGCCTTAGAGGGCTGCTTGCAAAGCGAACACAATGACGGGCATCGCTCCCCTGCTGGCTCTGGGCACACAGTAAATGTGCATCCCTGTCTCGTTCCTTATCCCTGTCTCATTCCTTCCTTCTCCGGACCCGCACTCCATAAGACAGGGGTCAGCACAACCAAACAATTGCTGAACTCAGGGCAGAACAATTCCGTCAAAGCAGGGGGTTAGGAAAAGGCCAAAAAGATGGAACGTTGCTGGCTCTGTCCTGGAGAGGAGGTGGGTTGTGTAGCCAGTGGCCAGCTTGTGAGCAGACTGGCCACTTTGCTTAAGTATTTTTCAGCCGTCTAGCCCTAGGACATGGACGCTGGTAGCCAAGACCGGCCTTGACCTGCTGTTTCCCATGGAAGGGCAGAGTGGTACACAGATGGAAAGCTCACTGGACTTGGAATGAGAAGACAAAGGTCTTGCCACCAACTCTGAAAATTATCAACATGATTTTACACACATCTGTCAACTTTTTAAGGTTCAATTTTTTTTTGCAATTTTTGGCTAGGGCTAGGTTTGAGCCCCCCACCTCCGGCCTATGGGGCCAGCTCCCTACCCCTTTGAGCCACAGGCACTGCCCAAGTTTCAACTTTTTTATGTGTGAATGACCAATGAGTTGATGAAAATAAAAGAGTGAAAGTTATAAGCCTAAAAGTTATAAAATGTCAAAGTTTTAAGCCCAAGACCCTGCTCACACATGGGCAAACGACCTATCCGAGGTCAACAGATAACATTTTTCTAGATGGATTTTACATTATCCCAGCCTCCTTTCCTGCAAGATAATTAACAGATTCAAGAACTGATTCTTTTACAGTGAGGATATTACAGAACATGTGTTTAAAAAAAAAAAAAACTTGCCTTAAAATGAATTTTCAATCTCTTATTTTCAGAACTTCCTATAAATTTACTGTAAAATTGGCACAAAATGCTTCAGAGTATCTAAGAAGAGGGCAATAATAACAAACATTGCTTTCAGCTTTGATTCTGTCCCCAAGCAAGAAATGCCAACTAAACTGTGGAAATGTGGTATTAAGTTTCACTCTTCTGTTGCTGAAAAATCTTGATTTCAAGAACAACATGGAAAAGCTGAACCTTCTGCAATAAAAAGAAATACTCAGTACTTTGTCCTAGTTGCTTGGCAACTAAGGGCTATAAATGGATTTATGATTATAAAGACTCTGGAATTAATGTGAACATGTAAAAGCTGTAATAACTCCCTGGAGACAGGAGTGTTTCTTTGAAAAAAGAAATGTATGGATCTATGTGTAGCTTGTACTCATTCTTGTTTGAAAATAAATAAAGCAACCAGTTTGGTTCCTTCACACTTGTGAATATTATAATAAAAATCAGCATTTTATCATTAATATTCACAACCCTAAGAGGCAGGTGTTAACTATCCCCATTTGACTGATGGAGTAAACTGGCATTTTAAAAGGTTAAGTAATTAGGGTGGCGCCTGTGGCTCCAGGAGTAGGGCGCTGGCCCCACATGCCAGAGGTGCAAGTTCAAACCCAGCCCGGCCAAAAACCGAAAAAAAAAAAAAAGCAGAAAAAATGTTAAGTAATTAGACTAAGGTCACATAATTGAGGAGCCCAGAAACCAGGACTGGAAGCCTATTGAGATTCCCAGAGAGCAAAGTTCACAGCTCTTTAATAATTAAATGGTGGGATCACATTTATGGCGCATCTTGGAAGGGACAGGTGAAACCCACTAAATGCAGAACACAAATGTTTTCACACAATAAATAAGAAAATCCCATGAAGGTTATGTCGAACAGTTGGATGAAAATATTTCAGATTGCATATGAAGCCTGCACACTGTACCCCATGATTGCACTAATGTACACAGCTATGATTTAATAAAAAATAAAAATAATTTGAGGGTATTGATAGCTTTAACCCTACCAGAGCGACACTAATGCCACCTATTAAGTCACAAAAGATGTTCTCCTTACAACACGTTATTTCCCATTGCCATAGTGACATTTGTTTCTTATATTGCTAATACTAGAGTATCGACTATTGGGGTAACATCTTGCTGTGCTTTTGAAATCAGGTTACCCACAATGACAAGATTAAGAGTTCATTTTTTTCCTGAAGCTCATAGTGGGTAGAAAACAACATTTTTCATTTAAAAGCAGTTTTAAAGAGTTAATTTTTCGACTGCACTGCCTACATTTAGCTGCCTAAATTCTCTGTGTAGACTTTTGTTGTGCACAGAGCAGTGCAGGGAGCGGCGTTGGTGCTCTTACAATTTTGTCTTCTCGTTGGTGGCCTTATCCTTTACGCTTCTATCACTCTAAGTTCTGTAACTCCACGAACATAAACCATGACCTTTGTGCCACTAACACCTCATCTTATTATTGGGCTTTGCCAAAAAATGCCAGATGGCAACAAAGTACCAATTGCTTGCAGTCCAGAATAATGTTACATGCAAATTATCAATAAATAAATAAATAAAAGCACTGGCTATCGTTACAGAAAACATCAGTTCTGCAGCCACTTCCACAGATGTTCCTTCGTATCCTGTTTAGAAGACCGTGCGGACAGTGAGTAGTAAGCAGACCAAATCCAAGCTCTGATACATAGCAGCTGTGTTGCCTGGGGCTATGTACATGACTTCTCCAAATCTCTTTCATCCTCTATAAAATGGTGACATTATCCACCTGTTCATTGTGCTGTTCAAATGAAGAATTAATACAGCTAAGGGTATTAGAGCAATGTTGAACATGAAGCCAACATCCATTCAATGGTAGTGGTTCTCTCATTGATCATAGTCTGCTTTAGGGAGCCCCTTTTAAGAATAAATATTTTTCGTGATTATATAATACTACTAATTTCATTGAGCAATGAAGACATGTTAGGCACTGTGCAAAGTACATACTTCATCATACTTAATTCTCACTCCTCTCCTATGGAGAAGGTATTACCCTCATTTAAAAGGAAGGCCCAGTCATTTGCTAAGGCAGCATCTTAATTGTGTGACAGGAGTGGAATTTGAACTCAAGGAAATATGGAAAGAAGTCTACACTGGAACTGCTATATCACCATCACCACATGTGCAGCCTCAAGGTTAATATGGATACAAGTCTACACTGAAACTGCTATGTCACCATCGCTACATGTGCAGGTTCAAGGTTAATATGGATAGAAGTCTACAGTGGAACTGGTATGTCACCATTACCACATGTGCAGGTTCAAGGTTAATATGGATACAAGTCTACACTGGAACTGCTATGTCACCATCACCACAGGTGCAGGTTCAAGGTTAATGTGGATACAAGTCTACACTGGAACTGCTATGTCACCATCACCACAGGTGCGGGTTCAAGGTTAATGTGGATACAAGTCTACACTGGAACTGCTATGTCACCATCGCCACAGGTGCGGGTTCAAGGTTAATGTGGATACAAGTCTACACTGGAACTGCTATGTCACCATCACCACATGTGCGGGTTCAAGGTTAATATGGATACAAGTCTACACTGGAACTGCTATGTCACCATCGCCACATGTGCAAGGTCAAGGTTAATATGGATACAAGTCTACACTGGAACTGCTATGTCACCATCACCACAGGTGCAGGCTCAAGGTTAATATGGATACAAGTCTACACTGGAACTGCTATGTCACCATCACCACATGTGCAGGTTCAAGGTTAATATGGATACAAGTCTACACTGGAACTGCTATGTCACCATCACCACATGTGCAGGTTCAAGGTTAATATGGATACAAGTCTACACTGGAACTGCTATGTTACCATCACCACAGGTGCAGGTTCAAGGTTAATATGGATACAAGTCTACACTGGAACTGCTATGTCACCATCACCACATGTGCAAGGTCAAGGTTAATATGGATACAAGTCTACACTGGAACTGCTATGTCACCATCACCACATGTGCAGGTTCAAGGTTAATGTGTATGATTCGCAATGGTGTCCAGTTTGCAGAGCTGATGTGTACGGCCTTACACGGGAGATATGCTGCCACAAATCCCCCAAATCATCCTAACAACCCAGGATCCCTGACCCCAGCTGTTCCCTGACCCCAGCTGTTTCCTCGGCCTCTCTGCTTTGACTCAGCTCAACAGCTCCCATTCCCATTTGACCCCTGACATTCCCTAGTGACTTCTAAGTACTGATCTGATCTCACTCAGCTCAGAACCTGGCCTTAGTCACAGCCCAAGCTTCTCCCCTGCAGACTTTGGTTTCCAATCTCCTCCATGAAAGTGAGTATTTCTGCCGTGTTTTCACCCATCACCGCAGCACACCCATTACTCTCTGCCTATAAAGAACTCCTTTAAGGAGAAACAGAGCTACTGTAACAGAGGAAAATCACTAATATGGGTGCCAGATCCAAGAGAAATCTACACAGACTGCATCAATGAGGAGCTGTGCCTCCCCTCACCCCCCGCAGGAATGATTCTTTTCTTTCTTTCTATTTTTTTTTTTTTTGAGGCAGAGTCCCACCATGTCACCTTGGGTAGAGTGCCGTGACGTCACAGCTCACAGCAACCTCAAACTCCTGGGCATATGCGTTCTCTTGCCTCAGCCTCCCAAGTAGCTGGGACTACAGGTGCCGGCTATTTTATGTTGTCATTGTTGTTTATCTGGCCGGAGCTGGGTTTGAACCCACCAGCCTCAGTGCCATAACCACTGTGCTACAGGCATTGAGCCAGGAATGATTCTGATATTAAAATATCTGCAAGGCAAAGGAGCATAAACTCAGCTACTATGTACAAAACAATAAAGGCTGCCCTGCTTTTCCACAGGCGATCCTGGTCAAGAATCTTCTTTATCTGATACACACTTCACAAACTTTTTTTGAGTGGCAACTATACATAAGCCATAGAGTCTTCCAAGATGCATGAGACAAAGTCAAGACCTTACCTGGAAGGTAAGCGAGGTAAGCACTCGCTGTCTTCTGGGGAGACAGACATGAACATAACTTCCCAGTGAAGGTGCTAATCCGAAGGCATGGACAGAGAGCTGGGCAGGCAAGGGCAAGACCCCCTGACTTTGCCCAGAGAGGTTTGCTGGATGAGAAGTTCATGACAGGCAGAAGGCACGGTCAAAGATCTATGCTCCCAAAAGGCTCAGTGCTGCCGATGAACAGACAGTAACAAGGACAGTGTTGATAACGACAAGGACAGCAAATACATGGAGATCCAGGCCTCTCTCGAGCGTCATGTGTATGGAATCATGTGACTGTCACAGCAACCTTGTTGGTATTACCAGTAACCCAATGTTCTAGATACTGAATTGAGGCTGTATCTACAAAGAGATTAAATAACTCACTCCAGATCACACAGCTCACAAGGGGCAGAGCGAAGATCAGAACTGGGCCATGCTCCTGCCCTCTGCACCCAGATGCCTCTCCCTGGTGTGAATACGGGGAATTGGTGGACCCAAAGCTCCCTGGAACAAGATGTCAGGATCATTATCGCAATGGAGACGCAACGGAAGGTGTAAGCCATGGCATTTCCATGAGCCCGCGCAATGTGGGCGGCCTTCAGCCCAGAGAGAGGCGGTGGCAGGCTCTTGCCAGAGATGAAGGCCCAGACCAAGGCAAGGTTACAGCCGAAAGATCTTTCTGAGGCTGAAGCATCAGAGTTTGGCAAATGATTAGCTAGACAGAACCAGAGGAATCATCAAGGGTGACACGCCGGTTTCTGGTTTGGGAGGTTTGTCGAAGAGTGAAGGGAATTCAAGGGCAGCAAATATTAGAATTAGGAAGGGGAAGCGGAAGGAGCTCCAGTCTGAATGAAGCTGAGGGACACCAGGTTTGTACACGTGGGTGTTACGCAGCTGTGAATATCAGCACAGCTCTGGAGCTTGCCAAAAGGGGTTGCCGAACGCTACTCCAGGAGAACCCAGGGGTGAGCTGCCACCACTGAACTCGAGGAGCTGCAGACGCAGGACGCTGGGCAGACAAAGAAAGGGCGGGAAGCAGCCGGAGGACCTGAGAGGAAACAGGAGGCAGGTGAGAACCAGAAGGGAAGATGCCGGGAGCTCACAGGACGGCAGCCATGAGTTAGTGGGTGGCGGGGACAGCCCGGATCACAGGACAGCAGCCCTGAGTCGGTGGGTGGCGGGGACAGCCCGGATCACAGGACGGCAGCCCTGAGTCGGTGGGTGGCGGGGACAGCCCGGATCACAGGACGGCAGCCCTGAGTCGGTGGGTGACGGGGACAGCCCAGATCACAGGACCGCAGCCATGAGTCGGTGGGTGGTGGGGACAGCCCGGATCACAGGACAGCAGCCATGAGTCGGTGGGTGGCGGGGACAGCCTGGCAGTGACCTCCCAGGAGGGTGAGGGCTGAAGGTTTTTAACATGATCTCACAATTGGAAGACACTTCACAAGAGCAAGGCGGGCAGATGCCAAGTTAAAGTGGGTTGAAAAGAGAATGGGAATTGAGTAATGAAGACCACGAGTATTTCCAGAGTTCCGTGATGAGCGGGGAAAGGGACAGTGAGTTTGGAGTTTGCGCTCAAGTTGGGGGAAGAGATGGTGAATCCCTCTGCTGACCCACTGACACCTTGATTTCTCTATTATCCCCCAAAGAATTCTATTCCCCTCCCCTTTCCCGTGTGCTGACTTTTACATCAATCTCCAAGGTATCTTTTACTGTAAACTGTGCCCAGAATCTTTGTAGAAGCAGGTGAGGCATGAATAACCAATAAATGTTGGGTGGTTCCTCCCACAAAACTGGGCACCGGCTCGGCTTCTGGAAGCATCTCTTCAAGTCAGCCCCTGGGGAATGGAGGAAGCCCAATGCCAAGGAAACCATCCCTTTTCCTGGTCAAGTCAACTTACCTCTCAAGGAAAGGTCACCTTGTTCTCTACTTCCACCAGGAAAACTAGAAACAGCAGTTCAAGAATTCACTCCCATTTTTGTTACAATATTGCTCTGGTTTACATGTTTACCAACATTTTTCCAGCTCAGACAAAAATTTTTTATCAGTACTGCTAAATCACCCTCTCTTACCACCTAATAACATTGTGAGTAGAATCTGTAAGTTTCTGGACTCTTTACTGAAAAGCGGCCCTGTCCAGGTGTCCCCCTGGCCTGGGAGCACGCCCTCCCTGTGACCTGCTCTGGCTCTGGCTCCTCTGGAGTGGAGAGATGAGAGACGCAGCAAAGGCCTGGGCCCACAGAGCGATTCCTGACCCCTTTCAGGCCTCCCTGAAAACTATGGAGCCTTTCCCAGTAAGTATGAAAACACATAAAAACACATCTTCACCCAATTCGGAGGGTTTAAGCACCCTGAATCTTACCCCCGCTTAAGGAGTCTGGGCATAGAGTAACTTTTTCTAAGAAAAAATAATAAATAGAAATTAGTATCAGGTAGATGTGATGGTAAAAGTCTACAAACTGATATTTTTTTTTTTTTTTTTTTAGGCAGAGTCTCACTTTGTCACCCCCTAGTAGAGTGCTGTGGCATCATAGCTCATAGCAATCTCAAACTTCTGGGCTCAAGTGATTCTCTTGCCCCAGCCTCCCAAGTAGCTGGGACCACAGGCACCCACCACAACGCCCGGCTATTTTTAGAGCCAGGGTCTCACTTTAGCTTAGGCTGGTCTTGAACTCGTGAGCCCAGACAATCCGCCCACCTTGGCGTCCCAGAGTGCTGGGATTACAGGCATGAGCCACTGTGCCGGGCTCTGATTTTTTTTTTTAATACATTTCCCATCAGGTAATTTGGCAACACTTAGCAAAGACCTAACATTTTCTAAAATTCCTATGTACCAATACTTCACTTTTGGGGAGATCCCTCCAAAGTAAATAAAAATTGGGCAGGAAAATTCCACCACAGTGTATGTATAACAGGTGAAAATACAGAGTGAACCGCAATGTCCACCAGTAATGGAAATGGCTCAAGTATGGAGCGTCCCAAGCAGAGGTGGTCTTTCTGTCTCCCGGTTCCCAGCACCCGGCTGGGAGCGCTGCCCTCCTGTCTCTCCTTCCTGTCCCACAGAGACCTTCCCTCTCTTCTTGTGCCTGATGTCCAGCCACCTCCTGGGCATGGCCTTTGCCAACCTCCTGGTCACTATCCCTTTCGCGCTGAAGTCCTCAGCGTCCGGTTTCTCTCTTCCTCTGTCCAGCACGACTCACCATCGCTGCTGGGTGTTCCAGGGTCCGCCAGTAACACCCCAGCCTCTCGGGGCCTTAAACTCCGCAACTCCAACCATGGCGTGTCCACCTCACCTCAGCCACCTGCTCTCGTGACTCTTTCCCAGACATCAGCGTCACCAATAACAGAGACACCCCCTGCAATCTCCCAAAAAGATTTTTTTTTCACTCTTTGTACTGAGATGAAAAGTGGTCCGCCAAAGATATGTCCACCCGGAACTGGTAAATGTGGCCTTACTTAGAAAACGGGTATAAAGTTAAGGATCTTAAAATGAGATTGTCCAGGATGAGGTTGGACCCACAAGGACGAGTGTCTTAGGAAGAGGAGAGGAGGGGAGGAGAGACCACGGGGAGGAAGCTGGTGAAGAAGGAGGTTTGGGTCAGAGTGAGGCGTCTGCAAGTTGAGGAGCACAAGGAGCCCCAGCCGCCACGGAGCGAGGAGAGAGGCCAGGAACAGATTCCCACAGCCTCAGACTGGGAGCTCAGCCCTGTCGCATCTTGATTTCGGACTTATGGCCTCCAGAACTATGAAAGAATAAATTTCTGCTGTTCGAAGTCACCAAGTCTGCATTAACTTGTTACAGCAGCCCTAGGAAGCTAACGTACTCTCTCAGGCAATGTCATAACTTACTCTCCCTCCTCCAGTCCCCAAAAGGCCCCCTGCCACACTCTCAGCCCAGTCCCCTCTTAGGCACTTGGGACTTCAGAGGCAACGCGTGAGTGATCGCACTTCCCACCCTACCAAGGCTGCTGCACCTGCTCCGGCTACTCCGCCCCTTTCTCACTAGGACAGAGGACATCTGTGTTTCTGCTCCTGAAGGGACATTCTCTCCAGGGGCCCTGGGTCCGTCCTGGCCCACCTTCTCAGGCTCCCTCCCACGGTCACCCTGTCTCCTGCACTGTGCGTTTATTCCTCTGTACCCAGTCTTCTCCAGCAGCCAACTATGCTTTTGCATCTCCCGCATGAAATTAAAAGCAAACAAATGATCAAATGGAACTCTCAGCTCTGCACCCTGCCATCCATTTCTCTCTTCCTGGACCAGCAAAGCTTCTCAGAAGCTTCACCTTCTATTCTCTCCTCAACCCCATGAACCAGGCTCTCTTCTTCACTGCAGGAAAACCACTTGTGAAGGTCACACACAACCTTCTTTCCCCCAAATTATCTGGTATTTCTGAAACATTTGAAACATCGGCCATGTGGCTTCCTGAAACACTTGGTTTCCTGGTTTAACCCCACCCTCTCTTAGTTTGCCTCCTGCCTCACTTAATATTCCTTTGCTAGCTGCTCTCACTTGGACCCCAAAGTGTCACAAGGGGTCCTTTTCTCTGTCTGTATCACCTTCCGGGTAGGCCTATCCAGTCTCAGGGACTTTAAAGACTATTTGTACGCTGGTGACTCCCAACTTGACATAAACAGCCCCCCACCAATGCCTTCCTTGGGTTTCAGATTTGATAACCAATTGCCTCCTCATTTCTATTTGTTTTCTGTTGTTGTTGTTTGTTTTTCGGTTTGGGGGGTTTTGAGACAGAGTGCTGCCCTAGGTAGAGTGCTGTGGCATCATCACAGCTCACAGCAGCTTCAAATTCTGGGGCATGAGCAATGCTCCTGCCTCAACCTCTGAGTAGCTGGGACTGTAGGCTACACCACCACATCTGGCTAGTTTTTCTATTTTTAGTAAAGACCAGGTCTCACTCTTGCCCAAGTTGGTCTCCAACTCCTGAGCTCAAGGGATCCACCCACCTCCGCCTCCCGGAGTGCTGAGATTACAGGCGTGAGCCCCTATGGCTGGCCATCACCATTTCCGTTTGGTTGTCTAAAAGCTATCGCCAATGTGGACTGTCCTAGATGAATTCATAATCACACACACACACCTTGGCTTCCTCACAGCCCTCCACGTCTGAATGCACCACCACAGACTGAGGTGTGATTGTCACCATTGGCCTGGTCATCGTGCCAACACCCGGGCAGCACGTTACCGGCTCCTCTCTGCTCCTCACCCCGTATCCCTTGGGTCTGTGAGTCCCCCTGCCCCCCACATAGACCCCAGCGCTGGCTTCCCTTCACGCTGAGAACAGGACTCCAGATTCTAAGGCCATCTCCTCCCCGCCCCTCGTAACTCTGCACTCCAGGCATCTCCAGCTGGCGGCTCCTTGCCAACCCCACAGCACTGCAAACTCGGGGACCCTGTGCCGGTTCTCCCTCCGCCGGGAACGTTCCCTTCCAGACTGGCCCGGTGCTCCTGGCCATTCTTCAGGCCTCAGCTCGAATGTCACCTCAGAAACCTTGCCTGATGGCCTTAGCTCACGTAACACACTTCCTGCTTTCAACAAACTCTCTGCACCATTGTCTGGTGTTTTCGGGTTTTTTGTTTTTTGTTCTCTTTTTTTGTTGAGACAGAGTTTCACCATGTCACCCTTGGTAGAGTGCCATGGCCTCACAGCTCACAGCAACCTCCAACTCCTGGGCTTAAGCGATTCTCTTGCCTCAGCCTCCCCAGTAGCTGGGACTACAGGCACCTGCCACAACGCCCGGCTATCTTGTTGTTGTTGTAGTTGTCATTGTTTAGCAGGCCGAGGCTGGGTTCGAATCCACCAGCCCCGGTGTATGTGGCTGGCGCCCTAACCACTGTGCAACAGGTGCCAATCCCATTGTCTGGTTTTATTTTCTTCATAACTAATAACTTTTTGAAATAATCATTTTCATGTCCCTCCTTTTTGTCCACTGTCAGTTAGAAAAGGAACTTCTATGGGACAAAGACTCCGCTTGTTCATCAGGGACTCCCTGGCCCAGGACAGCAGCTGCCTGATGAGAGACACTCCAGTATCTTTTGACTGTGTGAAATTTGATCATTACAAATTGAGACCTCCTTTTCATACCCAACTGAAACAGAGATGAGACCCCAGGGGGGAAATGCACTCAGGGCAGATAATAATTGTTCTAAGAATCTAATTCTCTACAAGCATGGTTGCTGAAACCACCTGATAGAACCTGAAATCAGTTTTATCTCATGGCTACTAAAACCTGTTGCAGCTCCAAGACCAGTTTCACCCACTGCCCTCACTCACCGGTCAGCACCTGCCAGCTCCCAAACCCTGCTGGTGCCATTGAACGTTCTCAAAGAGCAACACGCGGCATTTCTCCGTATTATGAAATCTCAACACCAAAGACCACTCAGTCTGTGTCAATTTCCCAAATTAAGACATTTTTTCTCCCCAATAAAACATTAAATTTAGAGATTCAACTTTACATTTCTATTTTGACTTCAACAATTGACAAATTTATTCAAATTATTCAAAAAAGGAAGAAATAGACCAAGCCCAGTGGCACACCCGTAATCCTAGCTCTTTGGGAAGTCAAGGCAGGTGGATTGCTTGAGCTCAGGAGTTCAGGACCAGCCTAAGCAAGAGAGACCCGTCTCCACTAAAAATAGAAAAATGAGCCGGGTGTTGTGGCACACACCTGTAGTCCCAGCTACCGGGGAGGCTGAGAAAGGAGGATAGTTTGATCCCAGGAGTGTGAGTTGCAGTGAGTTACAATAACACCACAGCACCCTACCTGCGGTGACAGAGTGAGACTCTATCTCAAAAAAGAAAAAATAAAGGAAAAAATAAATGATAGCCTTGTAGCCACTTACTGTCTGGATGACCATTAAGCAAGTTACTTCATCTCTGTCAGAATTTTGTTTCTTCGGGAAGGATAAAAAAGACCCAGAGCACTGCTTTGAAGCTAAATGGAGAATTTAGTAAGTAAGTAGCGAGGAGAATAATAATAACCAAAGATCACTGGCCTCTCTGCGCCAGGGAGGGTGCTCCACAACTGCATTTTGAAATAATATGATTGCCAGGGCTGCAGAAGTCCACTCGCTCCCATCCCAGAGGTTGTCCGTGGCACAGCTCTGGCTCACAGCCAGAATGGTCCTGAGTGCTATGCTATGCTCAGAACCTAACAGTATTGGACAAATAATAGTATTATTATTAATGAGATTATAGATCAGGGTCAGCAAACATTTTCTGTAAAGAGACAGATAATAAATATTTTAGGTTTTGCAGGCTGGACGGTCTCTGTTGCAACTCTGCTTTCACGCATCAAAGTGGCCAGAGAGGATCCGTGCATGAATAGCATGCTCCATGCATGAACAGATGCGTTCCATGCATGGACAGGCGAGCTCCGTGCATGAACACATGAGCTCCGTGCATGGACAGGTGAGCTCCGATAAAACTGCATGTGCAAAGATCTGGCCTGTGACCTCTGTTGTAGATGAAGAACTGATATTAAGAGATGTTCACTCTATGTTCTATGAAAAATGCCATTATAAAGAGTACAGATAATATAATACCATCTTTGCTTTAAAAAACATACACAATCAACGCTAAACTGAAAATCGTAAGTACTAAATGCTAAGGTTACTAGTGATAACTATCTTCATTTAGGCCATTTGTATTTTCCAAATGTACCCATGTATCAAATGTTTAGCTTATAACACGCTATGGAGTCTTTCAAAAACACAGATCTAACTTCAAAGTTGAAAACATCACCACCAAAGAAGGTCGTAGGAGCTTCCTCGAGGGAGGGTTTGTCGGGGTGATTTTGCTCTGGGGCTCCCCAGAGGTGGTAACAAGCCTGGTAGGTAGCCAATGTAGCTGGTCTACAGGTCCATTTGTGTCCCACTTTAAATTATAATTAAATGGCCTTCACCTTGGGGATCCTAGCATGATAAAAAGAAAAATACTTCTCTTTGGTGGCATCAAGCCATTGGTCACTTTGTTATGGATCCTCCATGCCAATGCAACATAGCCCCCAACCACCTGTCACCATCACACAGAAATACCCAGATAACCCTAAGTTGCTTGCCTAGTCTGGCTGGTCCTCCTGAACCTTGACATGCTCTGTTCCCAAACTCCTGGAAAGTCCATGCTATTTCCACACAGACGTGGAGGCTGCTTCACAAATAAACAACCTCAGGGGGGTGATTTCAAAGACACTGGAGGCAACAAATTCCACCATCAGAGATTAACCAAACCTGCCCTTGGAGGAGGAAACCTTTCTGCTCCATTTGACTAAAACAATCTTCTATGAAAGCACCGCACAAGTGCAAGGCCATACATCATCCACCGTTTGCTCCTTCTGAGCATGCTCAGGTTTTACCGGAACAGAGATAAGGGGCCATAAAGGCACCAGTTGTCTAAGAGAGGGAGAATGGCGTGGTCCCCGAGTGAAAGAAAGATGGGGAACCGAGATGAGGCCGGGGATACTCTTTACTGCCAGCCAGTCGGGGGCCGGACCTCCCAGTGGCCAGTCTCTGTCTTCTGCTGCTTCTCTCAGAAGTTCAGAAACATCAACCAATCAGAGCTGGTTTCACATTTGTTGGAGTAACACACAGGGACCTCGTAACACACATATCATTCTATCTCTGGTAAAAGTGGCATCTGAGGCTTCCCCGCCGGCCAGCGACACTTTGCCTCAACAGCCTCTGCTCATCCCGCTCCCTGGATCTCTGTGCTGCCGGGCAAGTTCGCCTCCATCATGCATTTGAACTTGCTTGGTGCCTTAAACCTAGCTGTAAGTCAGTGACTGTTGAGTGGAACGATCTATCGCACGGTCCTTTCACCTCTTCATTCTCTAACTGGCTCTCAGTGCCTACTGCAGACACCAGGACCACAGGGGTGCTTTCCCCAAGCAGCACCGGCCTTCTGCTCGGCCACTCTGCTTACCCTTCTCACAGCCTTTCCACATCAACCCCGCCTGGGCCAGCGCCTTCTGCACCGTCTCCACTTTCCTGACCATCGGCACCTGCATGGTGTTCCTGGACCGCTCAGGAAAGGCAAATGTTTCCTACTGCCTTCTTTTGATAATAGTTACCTGGGGAATTGTAATCTTACAAAGAGAGACAGGACCACGAAATGTTCAAAACATGTTTGACAGCAGCTGCCTGATGGCCAGTTCTTCTGCCGGGTCTCAGGAGCTAACTGGAGGTTTTCTGCCCTTCTACCAGTTCTAGGAGCTACGGCCACCAACTCCAAGGGGCGAGCCAGCGGCCGCCCGCCAGCTTCCTTCCTGCTTCTCCTGCGATCTGCTCTTAGACGTGGCTTCCCCACCATGCGCAGTCAGGGCAGGGGGTCCTCTTGGCTTCATGCTAAGCCAATAAGCATTTGAGAACCCGCTTCAGGGTACTGTGAGGAGGACGGAGAGGAAATAGCTTTTCATCACTTCCAAAAATTTGCTCTTTAGGGATTAAATACAATAAGCAATATTCCTTTCAAATCAGTTTTAGCAAACTAATCTGAAAAGCTTAGCAACAAAGGTGAGTCCTCTGATATCAAGGTAGCCTCCCCCCCAAAAAAAACCCACCGCTATTTTTAGGGAAACACATTAAGAGTCTAAGTTTGCAGCTACCAAAGATAATTGAAGCAAAGTAAGAAATGGTACTTACTGTACTTCACTTTGTCCTTCCCTTCTATCCAGAGAGTTATTCTCAGAATTAACGGACATGATATGAACAGCACAGTGCTCGGCACGCAGCAAATACTCAAAGTGTCGCCATTAATCTGCTTCAAACTTGAGGTGAAGTTGACAGCATTTCTAAGTTAACTAACTCAAAACTGCAAATGTCAAAGACTATACATTTATTTATTTATTTTTTATTATGAAATCATAGCTGTGTACATTAGTGCAATCAAGGGTACAATGTGCTGGTTTCATATACAATCTGAAATATTTTCATCAAACAGTTTAACATAGCCTTCATGGCATTTTCTTAGTTATTGTATGAAGACACTTGTATTCTGCATTTAGTAAGGTTCGCCAGTACCCTTCTAAGATGCACCTAGGTGTGACCCACCCATTACCCTCCCTCCACTCCAACCTCCCCCCCTCCCCTCCCTTGCCCTTTTCCCCATATTCTTGGGCTATAGTTGGGTTATAGCCTTCATATGAAAGCTATAACTTAGCTTCATAGTAGGGCTGAGTACATTGGATACTTTTTCTTCGATTCTTGAGATACTTTGCTAAGAAGAATATGTTCCAGCTCCATCTAAAAATAGACCTGGGCGGCACCTGTGGCTCAGCGAGTAGGGCGCTGACCCCATATACCGAGGGCTGCGGGTTCAAACCCGGCCCCGGCACTGGGCGCTGTGGCGGGTGCTGTGGCGGGCACCTGTAGTCCCAGCTACTTGGGAGGCTGAGGCAAGAGAATCGCTTGAGCCCAAGAGCTGGAGGTTGCTGTGAGCTGTGACTCCACAGCACTCCATCGAGTGCGATAGAGTGAGACTCTGTCTCCACAAAAAAAATAAATAAATAAAAATAAAAATAGACCTGCCATTTGACCCTATAATTCCTTTACTAGGTATATACCCAGAAGATCAAAATTCACATTATAACAAAGACATCTGTACCAGAATGTTTATTGCAGCCCA
The DNA here is from genome assembly GCA_963573935.1 of Arctocebus calabarensis. Classification (NCBI taxonomy): domain Eukaryota; kingdom Metazoa; phylum Chordata; class Mammalia; order Primates; family Lorisidae; genus Arctocebus; species Arctocebus calabarensis. Next base: position 236 of record CAUYON010112270.1, on the reverse strand, counting down.
ATTCATAATTGCTAAGTCATGGAAGAAGCCCAAGTGCCCATTGACCCACGAATGGATTAATAAATTGTGGTACATGTACACCATGGAATATTACGCAGCCTTAAAGAAAGATGGAGACTTTATCTCTTTCATGTTTACATGGATGGAGCTGGAAGACTATAGATTTTTAAGGATAAAACCATGACTCTCATACAAATATAATATAAATGCACATCAAAATTTTCACTTAACTACTT
>CAUYON010112269.1:0-23970 GCA_963573935.1 Arctocebus calabarensis | reverse complement strand
TATATAGTGATCAAGAAAATGCCATGAAGGCTAACTGTAACAGTACGATCAAAACATTTCTGAATGTATATGAATCGTGCCCTATGATTGCACCAATGTACAGAATTATGATTCAATAAAATTATAAAAAAAAAAAAAGCACAGAGTTCTTTAAGTATTTGGTTGTAGTCACATATCCTCAATCCTAATAATAAAAGAACAAGACTTCTCAATATCTCATTGCAATAGTTAATAGCATTAAATACCCCAAACCAACATGATAAAGTTAAGGGAAGAATGCATCACATAGAAAAACAAGGAAATGCAGTAATATGTTATTCTCTATAGCTCAAGCAATATGCCTCTTTCCATTGTAATTACACTTTCTGGTTTAAATGGGATTTTTATCTTTTGGAATAGTTTGGTACATTTGCATGTGCATATTAAAAAATGAAAACACAATTATTACCATGTAATGCATCTCATGTTCAGTCAATTGGATTATTTTCAGGTCTAAAACCCTAATATCTATTTAATTGAGAGAAAGAAAAAGGAAAGCAAGACAGAGAAAGAGAGTGACAGAGGGAGGAGAGAGAGAGAGAGCGCTTGTGAGGGTGAGACCTGCCATTCAGGGTCATAATTGAAAGCTAACAAGATGTTTCATTACTATCCAGATATGATCCAACCCCATCTATAATTTTTTACTGGGAGAAAAATGGGTGCTTTATGTTTGATTAATTCTGAAGATTTTTTATTGTTTATAATATTTTTATAATCTGCTCTGTAAAGGTAATAAATTGTGTCATTTTCCAATTAGTTTCTGCACTCTGTCTAATCAGCTTGTGAATAACGAGGAGTATTATGCAGTGGCAATGCGATCTTGAATACACATGGAAACAGCACCACAAATCTGCCTGCCTATTGCTTTCAGTGGAGCCAATAATCAGAAGTGCCTCTTATAAAAAGTTCAGCATATTATAGCTTCAGAGAATTCAGAGGGCATCTCAGGGAACTGCTCTGCATAGCTGTTCATGAAAGTCAAAACAACTAATACAGCATGGGATGAGTTTGCCCAGAGGAAGAGAGGTTTTTCATGATCTTGCAGAGCCCATGAGTTCATAACCCAGCTTTCTTGTGGGGCAATAGGATAGACCCAAGGGTAGTTCACTTAGGAAAGGAAGGAACTGATCTAAGCAATTATAAGAGGTCACTAACACTGCCCAGCTCTTTGCCATAAATTATTTCAGTGTTCCCAAGTGTATTAATTAGAATTCCCTATAGTTATAATACAAAAATATAATAGTGACTTAAAATTGATTTCTTTCACATAAAGGTCCAGTTTAGTGGATTAGGCAAGTGGGGCGTGCTCCATGATACTCACAGGGTCAGAATCAAAGTGTCATTGCTCTACCTTTTTCTACGTGGCTTTTCCAATTTGTAATACAAAATGGCTTCTCTAACTGCAACGCAATTTCTCTGCATTCTAGCCAGCAGCAAAGGAACACAAAATAAAGTGTCAATGCTTTTTCTTTATAAGCATCCCCAAATGCTGCACATTTCACTTGTGCTTATGTCCCATTGGTCATAACTTAGTCACATGGCCACTCATAATTGCATGGGAGACCATGAAATGAAATCATTAGTCAGATATCTCAATGGTCATCTAAAAGTTATCTGGCCAGAGAAGAAAGTGAAAATGGTTACTGGAAGCCAATTAGCAGTCCCTGTCACAATGAGTAGCCTATAGAATTTAAATGACTGGTTATGGCAAAAAGAGCTTAATTTATGTGTTTACAAAGTATTAGCTACAGATGGGGGGAAAAGCCAATATAGCTACTAGAAATATGCACTGTTACATAATAAAATGCAAATGCATTTTAAAGCATTTTTAAATTCTGGACAACATTTTTATCATTGTATCTTTTCCCAATCAACATGTATTAATGCTTATGTACTTTATGTAGAGGAGAGGAAACTGAAGCTTAGAGAGGGAAAATGACCTACCCCTACTCACAGGGGATCTAGGATTCTTTTTTATTTTTTTATTTTTGAGACAGAGTTTCACTTTGTCACCCCTGGTACAGTTCCTGACAACTCACAGCAGCTTCTAACTCTTAGGCTCAAGAGATTTTCTTACATCAGCCTTCCAAGTAGCTAGGACTATAGGTGCCCGCCACAACACCTGGCTATTTTTAGAGACAGGTCTTGTTCTAGCTCAGGCTGGCCTCGAACTCATGAGCTCAGGTGATCCGCCCACCTCAGCCTCCCAAAGTGCTAGGATTACAGGTGTGAACCATCGCACCTGGCCGGGATCTAGGATTTTTTACCCAGGTCTGTGTGTTCTGAAACCTCTAAACAAGCAATGTTGTTGACTCCTCACGAGGTTTGATAAAGATGGTAAAAAACAAACATGAATACTGAGCAACCTAACTTATACACCATTCTCCGTACCAGGCTAACTATAAAGAATGGGGGTGATGTTTGGTGTAAGGGAATAGGTGGAACAGGGCAAGAGAAACCAAAATGGGGACTATATTAGATGAAGATATCTTACTTTGATCATCAAGCCCTCCTAGGCACAGGGTGAAACTGAGAGAGTCACAGAGATAAGCCTGGAATGGCAGGTTCTAACAAGTGGCTCTAGACATCACTAATTTAAGGACAAAGTATGTTGGCTCCCTACATTTCTTTTTTTTTTTTTTGCAGTTTTTGGCTAGGGCTGGGTTCAAACCCGCCACCTCTGGCATATGAGGCCCACACCCCACTCCTTTGAGCCACAGGCCCTGCCCTGTTGGCTCCCTACTTTAAGGTCCAATTTTCCATTCCCTGTTCAACTTGAATGCCAAAAAGTTGGCATACTGGATATAATTATACTTTATATTCAGACACACTAAGGTTTGCATATTCACTCTGGCAAATACTACCTGTCTGACCCAAAGACAGTGTTGTTTACAGAGATGATAAATCTAATGATAAATTTATCATATCTTTCCAGTATGATAAATCTAATGCTTTTTAAAGCAATCATTAAGTGCCAGGCACTGTGCTAACTGCTGTTTAAGCATTGCTTTGTAATCCTTAATGTTAGGAATGAAATACTTACAGATTTTACAGATCTGTAAGAATATCCACTTTACAGATAATGAAGATAAAGCGTGGAGATGTTGAGTGATTTTCCCAAGATCACACAATTAGTAAGTGGCAGAGGAAAACTTCACATTAGAGAGCCTTGTTCTTCGAAGCATTAAACTGTACTGCTTATCACTGAAGATATTTGATAAGGGATGTGATGGATCCTCATTTATGTTTTCAGAAAGGCACATGTTTTGACAGTATGAAAACAGAGAATTGCTTAATTAGAGATCAGAGGTCCAATTATAAACTGCTGCAATAGAATTATGGCAGTGGCAGTGAAGGAGGAGGGAATGAACAGCAGTCATTGCTGATGTTGCTGCTACATAACCAGATAATGGACTCAGGAGGACAAGGAAAAGAAAGGGATTTCTGGATTGCAAGACTAATTGTGAAGTCACTAACAGCTAAAGTAACACCTCCTCCACAATAAAGATGATTGATCATCTTTGGAGCATGTGAAACAGATGGTAAGCAGAACATGGGAAAAGGAGCTCAGTTTTAGACATGCTGAATTTGAGTTATTGGTGTTGGACATATATAAGCAGCTATTTTGTAGTTAATGTAATAGGAAGTACTTAAACGATCATTTTACAAATTCAACTGAAAATAAAATGCCATGAAGAATTAACTTTATAAAAGTGAATGTAATGGAAGGTGGTTGATAATCCTTGTCTGGCCTAGCTCAGAGGACTATTATGAAGATTTGCAGAGATGTATTTTTAAAAGTCTTGCAAATTATAATATGGTATATAAATAGGAATAATTTCCATGATATTATGGATGTGTAATAGACAGGTAGACACCAGGGGCCAGTTGCTAAAGTACAAACCAGCCTGAAAGTTGTTAGCATATAAGAACTCCAAGTGGACGGACATATTTCATTTTTTAACCATCTTATTTGTATAACTTGAAAAAAATGAAATCAGAGCCAAGAAATATGAATGGGAATGGAACTTGTTTTCTACTTAACCTTTAAAGTGTAGTAGCTCTTCTAAAGTCACACAGAATAGTAAGTATTCCATTTCTTAAGTCTATTAACTAGAAATTTATCTTCTCCCCCTCCCCACTGCCTAGTGCCTCTTGCTTCAGGAGATGAGTGGAATATATTCCATAAAAAGAATTAAAAATAAGAATAGCATTTGGTTCATTAATAAATCTTTTAAATAAGAATTTAAAAATAAGAATAGCATTTGGCTCATTAATAAATCTTTGTGGAAGAACTTCTATTGAAGAAAGCATATTTAAAAGTAATGGGGGGAAAATTAATATGTAGAAATTTTATTGTTCCATAAGTACATATCATATAGTGTAACAAGGTCACAGAGAAATTTGTTACAGAAGGAGAAAGAGTTAACATGCAGTTGAAATTACATCTAGCTACATTATGAAATAGGGGAAAGTAATCATTATTTAAAAGTGCACAGCATTGTAAAATGAATAGGGTCATTTTCATAATGTCTTTGTGGGTTATGAGCCAAAGCTTCCCTAAGAGTATGAAAAAAATGAAAATGAAAAAGTTACTTAGTCTCCTGAAGCTTCTCTCCTATGTAACTGCACAATTAGCCAGGGACAATACCTGATTGTTTCTAAACTACCTGTATCTTTACACACTAAAATAAAGCATTTCACAGAAGAATCTGCTGGCAGCATTGCAAAGGAATTTCCATTAGAGATCATCTATGCTAAACCTTACTTTATACATGAGAAAACTAAAGCTCAGAGAGAGAGGAGGCTATTGGACCAAGGTCACCAGAGGGTGATAGAACTGAATATAAAGCCCAGGACTATTTTCAGTCCATAACACACTCATATTTGTAATTTTTGTTTGTTCATTTTACATATTGGCTATTCCTACCAAATCCTCTGAAATCTGAAATGATTTCTGAAATATATTCTGTAACAAAAGAAGAAATAACTCCAACTTGAATATCTGTACACCCTCCACCTATCCAATAAGAAGAATGGGAAAAATTGAATCAAAAGTGTAAGACTGCAAGTAACTGTGCCAATTGAGACAGCTGTGTCATCATTTGGTCCTTTGTTCCTAGTACAATGGGGTGCAAGAAACAGAATGTGACTCCAAGTAACCCAATGAATACATAATTAGAATGAACAAAATTTAAGTTTTTAGCGAATATAATTCCACATACCCCAGTGGTCCCTTATTTTTCCAGATTATTGCCTGTTTTGAAAACTTGCCTGGCTGTGGATATTGTTTAACATTAGAGATTATTTTCATGATTATAAAATATATAAAGAAACAATGATGGGAAAAGGAAAAAACTTCAACATTTCTGAAACTAGAAGGTAGCCTATTTATACTCTACTTGAAAAATAAGTTTAAGAAATAAATAGGATAACAATGATTATTTAAAATAACAGCTCTGTAGCATGTACGTGAGAAACATAATATGTGAAGTTCTATAGTCATGTTAAATTTCAACATATGAAGAACTGATAAAAAGACCCACAATACTGTCAACCAGTTTGAGATCTTTGTCTGACAATGTTAAATTACCACTTTGGCTGCTTTTCACACAAAAAATGACCAACTGCTGTAGCATGAGGTAGGCATGGCATTAAATATTTTCCTTAGCAATGAATCAGCCTTTTTGCATATTTTCACAACTTAAAGTGCAAATGTTTTTCAGATATCCTTTAGGAAAGAAAAAGTTATGCTACAGAGTTTTTAGAGGTTTATGTATACTGTGATTGCTACTAAAAACATAGGACTAAAGGAGCTTTCCTTTGCAACTAAAATGAAGCAACAGAAATCTGATTTACCTTCCTTCTCAAAACAACTAATAAAGAGGAAACACTAAGAACATTAACTCACACTTTACCAAAGCAACTCATGCAACCAAAATGTCTGTGCATTTTCTGTACATATTCTGAAATTTAAAAAAAGAAAAACAAAATATATTAAACAAAGGTTTTTGGGTACTGGATATCAGGCAATATAGGACAGTAATGTTAGAAAAAATTGAGGTGAGTTCTACAATTACACAAACTTACCTCCTAAAGATTTCTTAAACGTATACCTCTGAGATGGGGAACCTAGACAGAGATCAAAATCTCCCTGAATTGAGAAGATCAGAAAGCAGAGCAGGAAACCAAATCAGGGTAAGACAACTAGAGTTCACAGGGCAGAGTTGAACGGGGTAAATTCTAAGTGAGTATAGTTGAGAGGTAAGGTGGTTTTTTTTCTCCCAAACAATCTGTAGTCCAATGTCACAGGCCCAAGAATTTTGGATCCCCAGTGACCCTCACTGAACCTTTTTCCTATGTTATAGGTTCCATGCTTGGAGATGCAAGCCAAGACCAGAGACTACCACCCTACACAGTGCTGAGTGTGGTTGAGTAGTGAGTTTTTTCAGAGGTGGTAGTAGTCCATATGAAAAGAAAGTGCTGCATGAGCTAAAGCAATTCTAAGGGAAAATAACAAATCTGTAAGCATCATATTACCTACTTGAAATTATACTAGAAAGCTAACATAATCAAAACAGCATGGAATTGGTATAATAATAGACACATTGATCAATGGAACAGAATAGAGAACCCAGAAATAAAGCTATATATCTATGAGCAACCAATCTTTGACCAAGCAGACAAAAACCCCAGAGAAAGGATCCCTATTCAATAAATTGTGCTGAAAAAACTAGAGTCACATGCAGAAGAATTAAATAGGACCCCTCTTTTCCACCACATATAAAAAATTAACTCAAGATAGATTAAAGACTTAAAACATGATACCATAAAAAATTCTAGAAGAGGGTGGCAGCTGTGGTATATCCCATATACCAGATATGGTGGGTCCAAACCCAACCCCCACCCAAAAACTGCAAAAAATTAATAATAATAATAATAAATTCTAGAAGTAAACTTAGGAAAAACTGTTCTGGGCATTGGCCTATGCAAAAAAAAATTTTATATATATATATATATATATATATGAATGTATATGTATATGAATGTATGTGTGTGTGTGTATATATATATATATATATACATACATACATATATATATGACTAATCCCACCAGATTAAAAAAAAAATGATAGATAAGTGGGACCTAAGTAAACTAAAAGTTTCTGCACAGAAAAAAAAGAACAAGAAAGAAACAATCAACGGAGTAAATAGACAACTTCTAGAATTGAAGAAAACATTCACAAACAATCCTTCTGACAAAGAACTAATATCCAAAATCTACAAGCAATTCAAACAAGTCATCAGAAAAAAAAAAAAACACATAATCCCATTAAAAATTGGGCAAAAGACATGAACAGACATTTTTCAAAAGAATATATATGAATGGCCAATCAACGTAAAAACATTTTCAAAATCATAAATTTTTAGGGAAATGAAAATTAAAGCCACAGTGAGATATTTATCTTACCCCTGTCAGACTTCAGATGGCTATTATTAAAAAGTCAAAACAGGCTCGGCGCCTGTGGCTCAATGGGCTAAGGTGCCAGCCATGTACACCTGAGGGGGTGGGTTCGAATCTAGCCTGGGCCCGCCAAACAACAATGACGACTACAATCAAAAAATGGCCGGACATTGTGGTGGGCACCTGTAGTCCCAGCTACTTGGCAGGTGGAGGCAAGAGACTCGCTTGAACCCAGGAATTGGAGGTTGCTGTGAGCTGTGAGGCCACTGCACTCTATCCAGGGTGACAGCTTGAGGCTCTGTCTCAAAAAATAAATAAATAAATAAATAAAATAAAATAATAAAAAGTCAAAACACAATAGAGATTGGCACAGATGCAAAGAGAAAGGACTGCTTGTAAATCACTGGCAGGAATGTTAATTAGTACAGCCTCAGTGGAAAACAATATAGAAATTCCTCAAAGAAGTAAAAATTGACCTTCCATTTGATTCAGTGATCCCACTACTATGTATCTACACAAAGGAAAAAATGTCATCATATACAAAAGCCATCTGCATGTGTATGTCTATCATAGCACCATTCACTATTACAAATATATGGAATCAACCTAAGGGCCCAGCGATTGATAACTGAAAGAAGAAAATGTGGTATTTAAATACCATAGAATGCTACTCAGCTGTCAAAAAGAATGATACAATATCATTTGCAGAAACTTGGATGGAACTGGAAACCATTATCCGAAGTGAAGTATTTCAGGAATAGAAAATATTGCATATCTTCACTTATAAGTGGAAGCTAAATGATGTGTACATGGTCATATGAACTAATATAATAGACTTTAGAGACTCTAAAGGGGGAAGAGTGGAAGGGGACTGAGAGATTAAAAAAAAATTACTTATCTGGTACAAATTTGGGTGATGGCTACACTAAAAGGCCTGACTTTACCACTATACAGCTCACTCATGCAACAAAAATTCACTCATATCCACTAAATCTATTGAAAGAAAGTGGGAGAGGGAAAAGAAAGCTCTGAATATCTTCTCAAAAGGTATCCAAGCTAGTTTACCAGAGTACACCAGGAAAAGAGACCTTTACATAGAGCTATATTAGGATGTGAACACACCTCAAAAATCATACTTGTCCAGATATAAGTTAGATCAAATGGCAGAGCAAGCTATGTCCCAGGACATTGTCAAAACAGTAAACAATACTCCATGGTGTACATATACCATAATTTATTAATCCATTCATGGGTTGATGGGCACTTGGGCTTCTCCCATGACTTAGCAATTATGAATTGGGCTGCAATAAACATTCTGGTACAACAATCTTTGTTATAATGTGATTTTGGGCCACCATGGAATATTATGCAGCCTTAAAGAAAGATAGAGACTTTATCTCTTTCATGTTTACATGGATGGAACTGGAACATATTCTTCTTAGCAAAGTATCTCAAGAATGGAAGAAAAAGTATCCAATGTACTCAGCTCTACTATGAAACTAATCTATAGTTTTCATGTGAAAGCTATAATCCAATTATAGCACAAAAATATGGGGAATGTAATGAGGGAGGGGAGGAGAGTGAGGAGGATGGGTGGAGGGAAGGTAATTGGTGGGTCCACACCTACGCTGCATCTTAGAAGGGTACGGGGAAACTTACTAAATGCAGAATACAAATGTCTTCATACAATAACTAAGAAAATGTCATGAAGGGTATGTTAAAAAGTTTGATGAAAACATTTCAGATTGTATATGAAACCAGCACATTGTACCCCATGATTGCACTAATGTACGCATCTATGATTTAATAAAAAAAGAAAATATTTCAAATTGTATATAAAACCAGCACATTATACCTCATGATTGCATTAATGTATACAGCTATGATTTCATTAAAAAAAAGAAAGAAAAAGTAAACAAAAACAACAGTAAAGAGGTAAAGAAAGACATAAAAAAGTAACATCATTAGGGGAGCCTAATAGTGGGATACAATTGAAATGAGGCAGAGGGTTTAATAAAGAGATCAGAAAAGAGTCAAAGAAAGACCTTCGAAAACAACTGTCATCCCAGATGACTGTGAGCATGCTCAATGTTGCACCTTCTGAGGAACACCACAAAAGACTTCACACTGCAAGGGAAATAGACTTCTCTCAGATACCCAACTCAAATCAGAAAACAAATAAATAAACAAATTACAACATAAATAAACATTGATATTGAGGGACTGGGATCAATATCTTGAGTTGCTATACCAAAGTACCTCTAATGTCCATTTTTCAGCAAAAAATGATATGATGAAAAGAAACAGGTACATGTGGCCCATATAGAAGAAAATACCTAGGCAATAGAAATTGCCTAAAAGAAGGACAAGATGTTAGATTTAAGACTTCAAAGTAGCCATTCATGTTCAAAGAACTAATGGAAGCTATATGTATGCTTAAAGAATTAAAGGAAGATATAAGAACAATGTCTCACCAAAGAGAGACTATTAATAGATAGAAATTATCAAAAAGAAGCAAATGGAAAGTATGGAGTTGAAAATTACTATAATGAAGTGAAAATTAATAGATGGACTCAACAGTACACTTGAACTGAAAGTAGAATGACCCAGAAACTTGACTATAAACAGAGATTATGCAATTAGGAGAGAAAAGAACAGACATAAGATAAAATGAAGAAAAATAGACAAACACCAAGTAAAATTCAACACATTTTAAATACATCATCACCAAATTGGATTTATCCTTGAGATACAAAGATGGTTCAATATACAAAAATCAACTAATGTAATAACAAAGGGTAAAAAACACATCATCATATAAATAGATTCGGGAAAAGCATTTGACAAAATTCAACATAAACAGTCTTTCACCATAAACAGTCTTGTAAAACTAACTATAGAAGGAATTTACCTCTACATAATGAAGACTATATTTGAAGTACATAAATAGCACCATACTCAAAGTTCGAAAACTGAACTTTTTCTCTAAGACTAGGAGGAAAGCCAAGGGTGCCTGACTCTCACCACTTCTATTCAACATCACACTGGAAATCCTAGCCAATTGAATTAGGCTAAATAAATAAAAGACATTCAAATCAGAAAGGAAGAAGCAAAATTATCTTTTTGAAGATGACAATCTTTTATGCAGAAACCCCAAACTACCAACAAAAATACTATTAGATTCTTATAGGAAATGTGTTTAACACAGGCTTAGAACATTAGAGACAATATCACTTCTCTGTGTCTGCCATAACAACTTACCACAAACTTGGGGACTGATAGAAACAAAAATTTACTCTTTCCTGTTTCTAGAGTCCAGACATCTAAAATCACAATGTTGGCAGAACTGCACTGCCAACTCACACACATACATACAAAACTTTTTAGGACTAATAAATGAATTCAGTAAACTTGTAGGATACAAAATTAACATACATGCCTGGCGTTGTGGATTACCCCTGTAATCCTAGTGCTTTGGGAATCCAAGGCATTTGCTTGAGATTGCTTGAGATCAGAAGTTTGGGAACAGCCTGGACAACATAGCAAGACCCCATCTCTAAAAAAAAAAAATTAATTAGCTATTCGCCTGTCTTCTTTAGAATAGGTTTTATTCATCCCTCTTGCCCAGAGATATATAGGACTTTTGGCTCTTTTATTGATTAATTTGAGTTCTTTATATATCCTAGTTATCAAGTTTTATACAATTCACAATATGCAAATGTCTTTTACCATTCTGAAGGTAGTCTATTTGCTTTGGTTGTTGTTTACTTAGCTGTACCAACATATGAAAAAAAGCTCATTGTCTCTAATCATCAGAGCAATGCAAATCAAAACTACCCTGAGATATCACCTAACCCCAGTGAGAATGACCCACATCACAAGTCTCAAAGGTGCAGCTACTGGCATAGCTGTGGAGAGAAGTACACTTTACACTACTAGCAGGACTGCAAAATAATGCAACGTTTTTAGAAGGAAGTATGGAGAATCCTCAAAGAACTCAAATTAGACATCCCATTTCATTGTGCAATCTGATTACTAGTCATCTACCCAGAAGAAAAAAGCATCCTTTTTTCATAAGGACATTTGCACTAGACTGTTTATCACAGCTCAATTTACAATCAACAAAATGTGGAAACTACCTAAATGCCCACCAACCCAGGAATGGATTAATAAGCTGTGGTATATGTATACCATGGAATACTATTCAACTATTAAAAAGATGGAGACTTTGCATGTATTGTGTTAACCTGGATGGAGGTGGAACACATTCTTCTTAGTAAAGCATCACAAGAATGGAGAAGCAAAAAAATCAATGTACTCAATTCTAATATGAAGATACAAGGTGGGCAGTAAGGGATGGATTCAGTAAAGCTGTAGGATACAAAACTAACCTACATACCTGGTATTGTGGCTTATTCTTGTAATCCTAGTGCTTTGGGAAGCCAAGGCACTTCCTTAAAATTGTGGGAGCAGGGAAATGGTAGAAGGGAGAGGAATCGGGGTCATGTTGTATGACACATCTGTTGGGGAGGGACACAATTATAAGAGGGACTTTATCTAACAAATGCAATAAGTGTAACCTAATTCTTTGTACCCTCAATAAATCCCAAACACACAAAAAATTAGCTGGGCATGGCGGTATGCACCTGTTGTCCCACCTGGAAGGGAAGAGGACCACTTGAGCCCAGGATTTCGAGGTTATAGTAAGCTATGATCATGCCACTGCCCTCCAACCTGGGCAACAGAGAGAGACCCTATTTCTTTTTTTTTTTTCTCTCTCTCTTTTTCTCTTTTTTAAATTAAATCATAGCTGTGTACATTAGTAAATACACTTTTAAAAAGTCAACATACAAAATTTAGTTGGATTTCTATTCACTATCTGAAAAGTATATTAAGAAAACAATTGCATTTATGATAACATCAAAAACCAAAATACTTAGGAATAAACTTAATCGAGAAGGTGTAATACTTGTACAATAGCAAGTATAAAACACTGATGAAAGAATTTAAAAATGGCAAAGTAAATGAAAAGAGATCCCATATTCATGACTGGAAGACTTAGTATTGCTAAAATGAACACATTTCCCAAAATTATCTGCAGATTCAATGCAATTTTTATCAAATCCCAATGACACTTTTTTACAGACACAGAAAAAATAATCCTAAAATTCATCTAGAAATACAAAGGACCTCAAATAACCAAAGCAATAGTGAGAAAGAAAAGAAAGCTGATGGCATCACACTTTCTTATTTCTAAATACATTGCAATGCTACTGTAATTAAAACAGTATGACACTTGGATAAAAAGACACATAGACCAAGGGGACAGTACAGAAAGCTCAGAAATAACCCAGGCATATCCAGCCAATTGATCATCAATAAGGCTGTATTCCAAGTTAAAATAAATTAAACTGAAATGCAAAACCTCAAACTATAACTTTTAGAGGAAAGCATAGGGAAATACTTTATGTCATTTTTCTACATGATAATTTCTTGTATATTATCCTAAAAGGGGAAGCAAACAAAGCAATAGTAAATGGGACTATATCTAACTCATAAACTTTTCCACAATAAAGGAAATACTTAATAGAGTGAAAGGCAACAAATTGGAATGGGAGAGAATACAGTCATGTTTTACTTAATATGGAGATATATTCAGACAAATTCATTGTTTGGTAATTTCATCTTTGTGTGAATCACATAGAGTATACTTGCAAAAACCTAGAAACCTAGATGGTATAGCCTACTACTCACCAAGGCTATATGGCATAGCTTATTGCTTTTAGGGTAGAAACCTATACATCATGTTACTGTACTGACTGTTGTAAGCAATTTTGACATAATGGTTAAGTATATTTGTATCTATAAATGTCTAGATATAGAAAAAGGTAGAGAAAAATACAGTATTATAATGTTATGGGATTGCCATATGGTCTTTCATTGAATGGAACATTGTTAATTGGCATATGATTGTATCTGAAAATAATTTATTTGATAAGAGTGTAATAATCAAAGTATATAAGGAACTCCTACAAACTCAACAACTGAAAATAAATAATATGATTTTAAAATGAGTAAAGGCCTTGAACAGACATTTCTCCAAAGAGGATACACAAAGGGCCAAGAGGTATATAAGAAGATCCTCAACATCACTAATCATCAGAAAAAAACACAAATCAAAACCACAATGTGATATCTGGCTACTATCAAAACAAACTGACTAACAACAACAAAAAGCCAAGAGAAAAGAGTGTTGGTGAGCATGTAGAGAAAATTCAACCTTTGAACACCATTGGTGTGCATGTGAAAATGTTAAAGCCACTCTAGAAAGCAGTACATAAGTCTCACCAAAAAAAAATAGAATTACAATTTATTTTCATATAATCTAGTAATCCCATTTTGAGTATTTAACTGAAAGAATTAAAATCAGGATCTTGATGAGATATTTGCACTCCCATACTTGTCTAAATGACCCTGGATCGATAAATGGATAAAGAAAAAGTGATGTATAGTAAAATATTATTAATTCTTACAAAACATATTCTGCCATGTGAGACAACACTGGATGAATCTAGAGGACTTTAGGCTAAGTCAAATAAGCCAATCATAGAAGAGCAAATACTGAATGATTCCAACAGTCAAACTCATGGAAGCAGAGAATAGAATGTTGGTTCCCAGGCACTAAGGAGATGAATCATTTCTAGAGTTCTTTTGTAAAACAATGTGCTTATAATTAACAATACTTCAGTGTACACTTACAAATCTATTTAGAGGATAAGTCTCATGTTATACGTTTTTATAACAATAGTTTTAAAAGTGAGTACATGGTAAATCCAGGAAGAACTACTAAAAATAATTCTAAACATAGTAAAAATATGAAATCCATTAAATTAATTCATTAGAAAATATCCCACTTGGTGTAAACGAAAGAAGTAAAGCAGAAATAGAAGAAACAGGAAAACACACAAAAAAATTGGAAAATAAAAAGGAGCATGGCAGTCATAAATTTGACTATATTAATAATAACATTAAATGTGATTGATTAAACAATCCAATCAAAAGGCAAAAATGGTCAGACTGGATAAAAGAAATTGAGAATATAAAAGCAACAGAGAGAATAAATTAAACTAAATGTCTGCGGCACCTGTGGCTCAAAGGAGTAGAGAGCCAGCCCCATATGCCAGAGATGGCAGGTTCAAACCTAGCCTGGCCAAAAACTGCAAAAAAAATAAAAATAAAATAAATGTTGATTCTTTGAAAATATCAACAAATCTTATAAACCTGTATGTAGACTGACCACCAAGGGAAAGATAAAGACTGACAGAACTGAAATTAGAAGTTAAAACAGGGACAAACCTTACCAAAATAAACAGATGAAAGAATACTATGGACAACAGTACCTCAACACATTAGATGGCCCAGGTCAGATGAGCAAATTGTCAGAAAAATAAAATCTTCTAAAACTGACACTAGAAAAAGTAGAAAATCTGAGAAGACTTATACAAAGTAAAGATACTTAGGCTTCCTCCATGCCCTGCAGTTTAAGTGGCAGCCTGCCTCATGGCTCCAGTGTTCACAGCATCTTTACCTGGAGTTTATTCCATCTCAAGATACCAATTTCCTTGCTCAACCATAAAAAAGCAGCTTCTTTTTGATAGTGCAGAAAGAGGGAGTGGAACAAGACAGCTAAAAAGAAACCTACAGTGATTATCCCTTCACACAAACACCAAACTCAATTACTGTCAAACAAAGCAAGCACCTTCAGAAAAGCAAAAAATTTGGTGAGCAAGGATGCTGCCTGGTTATAACATATCAAGGAAAAGAGGCACTGAATAGGGCATAAAAGACAATATTTCTTGGCCTAGACCATCCAGATACTACCCTGACAGTGTCACACCAGCACTTTGAGTGGAGAGAGAAACTGTGTGCCCATGGGAGGGAAGTGAAGTGATTGTGGAGCTCTGTATTGTAACTAAGGGCGTCCCTGTCACAGTGGATTACAACAGGGCAGAAGTCTGCTGGTGCCCCCAGACCCACACTTATATCAGCCACCCAGAGGAAAATCCTCTGGCCTGATTCCAAGTTCCTGCTAGCCCCACCACCAGCTGACAAAAAGCAGCCTGAGGCAGAGACTAAATTCTTAAAGCCCTTGGGCCACAAAGGCTGCAGTCTTTGGGCAATTCTTGTGGGTGTGTCGGCTCAGAGCTAATGAAATTGCGGTGCACATGACCCAGTGAGACACCAGTAGTGGTGGCCAAGCCAGTGCCTGTGTCAGCTCTCCCCCAACTCCAGACAGTGCGGCTCTGGGAGAGTCTTCTTCCATTTGGGGAAAGGAAAGGGAAGAATTCAAAGGACTTTGTTTTACATCTTAGATACCAGATCAGCCACAGTAAAATAAAGTACCAAGGAGACTCCAGAAGACCGGAAGTCCACTGCTTACTTCCTGGGTGGTACTTCTGGGCCCACATTGATCCAAAAGTCAACAGGCTTCCCTGAAGGGAAGGGCCCAGTTTTGGCAAAATTCACCACCTGCCCACTAAAGAGCCCTTGGACGTTGAATAAACAGGACAGGTGGCCAGGCAGCAGTCCTCAAGGTTTTTGGTGAGACTAGGCTAGCTTATGATGTGGCCAGAAGAGAGTGCCTATATCACTCTTCTTAGCATGCCAACTGCAAAAGGATGTAGAAGACTCTTTAGCCCATGGTCCTACTAAGAGGTACAATAGAGTCTTGAAGGTGACTTAGAACAGCCTTAAGCCTAATTACCATGTCGTTGGCTTAAATTTACAATGTAGTCCACACACTCAGTGGACTGAGAGGTTCAAGGGAGGTCCACATGTGCCGTAAGACTGTTTCTAAGATGGCCCCAGAGCCACAAGGTAGGCCTGATCCATGCACTACAAAACAGATCCGCTGGTCATAACTCATGCTTCTTTGCCTTTTAGTCTCTTTCCACTTTTGTTCTGACAGTGGAGGCCTGTTTGCTGTCTATGGTGAACGTGCCTTGATCTTGTAACCCTCTAACTCTGTAAACCTATCTTTCCCTTCCTCAATAACTTGTCCTACTTTGGGGTGTCTGGTCCTTCTTAAGAGACACAACAAATGCAACAGAATATAGAACCCAGAAATAAAATCACATATCTACAGTGAGCTTAACTAAGACAAAAATGCTAAGAACATACAGCAGGAACAGAACAGTCTTTTCAACAAATGTTGCTGGATTATCCATTTGTAGAAGGATGAAGTTAGATCCTTATTTCTTGCCCTTTACACAAACCAAATCAAAATAGATTAAAGCCTTAAATCTAAGACTTGGAGCTATGAAACATCTAAAAGAAAACATTGGGGAAAATCTTCAGAACATTGGTTTGGGTATGCTAAATTCTAATTCGCAGATTGGTAGGGTGTTCCCTCCTCCCCACTTGTGAGCAGTCTCTCCAGACAGGATTGAAGTGAAGAAACCTGGATTTCTAGATATCTACCTGACAACTACAACTCCATTCCCAAGTCTTTATGCTCCACCAGGAAGCCCTTCAAGGGCTTGGCATTTTCTCCTAATCCACTCTGCACTTTGCTTCACTTGGAGACTCCTCACTCTACCCCCACTTACAAACTCCCCTGCAACTTGTCTACCTGCTGATGAATGTCTTTTAAGGTTAAGTTCAAATTCCATCTCCTCCTTGTAACCTTAAAAAATCTCATATTCTCTTTGAGAGTTATGAGCTATTAGTACCTTGCTTCTTGGTGCACATGATCTATCTAGTTTCATGATACAATCTTCATGTACAAAATCATTCTCCCTCTTGTCCTATATTCTAAAAAGTTTGTTTAAGCTTTGATTTTGGCACTTACAACCATAGAGAGCAAAGAAAGGTTCTTGTTCCCTTAAGATTCAGTTAAAAATAATTGACACAAGGCAGATTGACTAATAGAAGGGAAAAGATACAAATGTTTTTTGTGTGTATGCAAGGGAACCCTCAGAATGAAGATTCAACTTATCAATGAAGTGAAGAGGTTTTTAAAGAATAGGGGTTCGAAGCAGAAAAACAGGATTGGAGAGTATGAAAGGAATATCATTGACTAGGTAGCAAAGGTGGTTTTGTTATATAAATGAAGTCTTACAGGTAGCAGCCATCAGAGAAAATAGATCATAAATGTTTCTTTTCAAACCTTTAAAGGCATCAGATTCTCAGTTAATCTTTTTCAGCTCAGGTAAGGAAAAACCTATTTACATTAAATGAGATTCTCTACAAATATAAATTCTCCTCCCCACCAACACGACAGTTTTGCAGCACTACATCACTCTATGAGACAGATGAATAGCAGCCATCTCAAAATATGTCAACAAAACATATTTTGGGTAAACTATTTCTCATTTCCTTCATCATCTTTAGTCTTGTCTGTAAGGACAGGACCTACCACAATCTTTTGAATGCAATAGATAATTGATTTTCTGTTATTGAAAAGTAAAATTGAAAATATAATTCAGATTATCCTTGGAAAGGTATTGTTCCTTCAATAAATCCTTCTTGCCACAAGGCCAAATTTGCACAAACTAAGGTGTTGGAATTAAATTCCTGGAAAGTCATATATTACCTAGAATCAGACAAATTCACCTACATGATGGGTTTTGCCTGATTAATCAAAATACTGACAGTAATAGGTGGTCTTGAAAAAATAACAGGAGAATACCTAATCTAAGAATTTCCTAGTAAAAGTTAAACATCAATCCTATCGATGCTAACAGGCAAACCACAGGAGTTCTGTTTTGCACAATTTTTGAAAAGAGTTGGCCAGATGGAAAAGAGGTAAATCTTCCTCTTTAAAAGTATTTTTTTGAAAGTCTGCTTTTCCAGAGATCCTGGCTGAACAGCAAAGTATGGGCCATATCTGCAGGACACAGTCACATCTCCTGGGGTAATCTCATCTCCAAAGAAAGGCAAGAGAGCCAGCTTTTGTACTTTGACATCTCACTCAGCTTTAAATGTTGTTATCTGCCTGCTGCAGGAAAGAAAGAAAACAAATAAAGAAGTAGATGCAGCATTTTGTGACTGTTCCCGTCAATTCATCAATTGACAACAGGAAGGCATTGCCCCTCTCCTCCTTTGGGATGCCACATCATCTCCCTGCTCTTTTCTCCCTCTCTTTACTCACTCTCTTTCACTTTCTCACTCCCTCTGTCTAAAAGAATAAAATAAATTTTAGACTTTTATATCTTAACCTCTATCTGGAGAAATCATTCTCCCCCACTCCATGAGAACTTAGGTTTTCCACCCTAACACTGACAAAATGGGTAACATTCTCCACCACAAAGTCTTTAGACTAAGATGAATGCAAAATTTTTGTAAACATAATGCTGTCGATTCATTTTGTGTACATGACTATATCAGAACAGAACTTATTGTAGCAAAGATTTGAAACCAAATAAAGAGCACCCAAAGACAATTTGACAAAAAAAAAAAAAAAACTTGGCCATAATTAAGATTTTATTAGGAAGGAGTCATACAAAAATAGCTTGCTGAATGAGGCATGGTCAAAATAATAGTGATGATCATCTTCTAAAGCAAACAACTCCACTTTCATGGAAAATGAGGAGCATTATCTGAACAAATAGGCCCTTTTGGTCTTTTTTTAATACTTAAACATTTGGACTTTTCCATAGATTATGCATATTTTATTGTATATAATGAGTATAGAAGGTAGTCACATCATATACAGCAGATCCATAACTATTTGCAAACATGGTTGCACAATACACCTGCTGACCTAGAACCTCTAGCAGATGACCTATGAACAAACCAGGACTTTTAAATTTTTTAGTGTCATGACCCCTTTAGATTCATAAAAATTATTGAAGATCCCAATTGTCGGGTCTCATCAGGGGAGCCACTTGCCAGGGCCTGGGGACAATGTGTCTATCCGGCCCCAATCCAGGGCCTCGTCAGAGCCCAGACGCTAGGTCTCCGGCCCAGCCGACTCAACTGTCTAGACAAGGGCCACTGCTCCAGCTTACTTGGGGTAGGTCTCGCTCTGGTCTTGGGTGCTGAAGCACCTTAGAAGTCACAGTCAATGTTAGTAGGAGCGAGCATCTCAGCAGCAGACTGTCAGTCTTAGCTCATGCAGCAGCTTCTTCTGAGGTTATTTATAGAAGTAATACACCACAGGTGTAGAGACTGCTTTGCAATAATGGTATTCTCGTCACATGCTCTTACACGCTCTCGCGCTCCTTAACAAGAGACCAGTGATGTTAAATGATGTTAAATTATGTTAAATGTTAAATCCCTACCCCCAATCCCTTACCACCAAGGTATTTCTCACAGGTGTCTCCTATACCCAATGAAGTTTTCATATGAATCATATGTATTGATATTTATGATTTTGAAAAAAGCTGATACATGTTTAAAATACTACTTCATCAATTTATTTAAAAGTAGTAACAATGGCACTCTGGGAGGCTGAGGCCAGTGGATTGCTTGAGCTCAGGAGTTCAAGACTAGCCTGAACAAAAGCAAGATCTCCATCTCTTAAAAGAAAAAATGTAGTAAGTAGTAACAAACTTATTACATATTAACAGTTTATTTTATTTTTATGAAAAATAACTATATTTATAAAACAATACAAGTCAGTTAAAGAGTAAGGTTTCATTTTGCAAATCGTTTTAATATCAAGCCTAATAAAAAAGACAAGTGAAACATCTTATTTGCATTTGGAGTTAAAATGTTTAAATATGTCTTTTTCTTAAGTATATGATAAAAATTTGGTCTCACAAATATACAGGGGGTGCCAAAAACTTTAAGAAAGGAAAATCTGTACTGTTTGTAATATTCAAGTCATGTTTGAGTTTTGCAATTACAATAACTGCTCAACTATTTGTATTCATCTTTTATTACTGGTATATATTGAGTATTACAATTTTAATACAGTTTTTCTTTCTTAAAATTTATATACATTTTTGGGCACATTCTGGATGTTATTAGAAAAGTGAGGAGCATTTTAATAGCATTTTAAAATAATTATAAATTGTTATTGGATATCATATCAAGACGCAGCAAGGAGTGGTTTCTTAAAAGTTGGCTTGAATGGAGAATCTGAAATATATCAGTGAAATTATCATGCTCATTTACATTAAAAGCCATTGATCTACATTATATTTTGAATGATTCTTCTTACCTAAGTATGATTTTATGACATCTTTCACCAGTCATCTGGGAAATATTAGGTCTCAAATTAAGCAGCTCTTTATTACACAATATAAAAAAAATCACGTTTATTCATATCAACATTAATCTCATCAGAAAAGTCTAAGTTTGGGGCAGATATTAAATCCAATGCCAGGGAATGCACGTTTTCCAAATTTCTAATTTTCACCTGAAATTTCAGATTTTACAATGAATAACAAATACTGTAATTTGTTTTCCTCAACGTAGCATCTCTTTTTAACCTCTGAAAATTTTTTCTACCAAATATCCAGGTCAGAATAACCACAAATACTAATACTTTTTTGTTGTTGTTGTTGTTGGAACAGCCCTTGCAGTTTATGGTCTAGGTCCAGTTGCTTGTCTCACAAAGATTCAATTATTGAGACAATGGGGATTGCCAAGGAAGAACAAAATTTTTAATATGAAATTTGTCTTCCCAAGAGAAAGGGAGATGTTGGAGGACCCTAGATCGCTGGCCCCGACCCATGAAACTGCCAGGAAGTGGACCACTGTGCATGCTCGCTTGGGATTTGGGTCCCCATAAGTGCCAGGGGAGCCTGTTGTCTCAGTCAGGTAAGGCTCCCTATTAGGAGGAGCTAGTTGTCTCAGTCAGACCAGAGGTGCCAGAGAGCCTCAAAGGTGCACTAGTCTTAGTAGGAACCTTGACTAACTTCTCGCATGGCTATTTACACCACAGGTGCAAAGCATGTATCTGCTCTAGTGATTTTTTTTTTTTGCAGGTTTTTTTGTTTAGTTTAGTTTAGTTTTGTTTTTGGTCAGAACTGGGTTTTAACCCGCCACCTCTGGCATATGGGGCCAGTGCCCTACTCCTTTGAGACACAGGCGCCACCATTTTTTAAAATTATTTTTAAATCACAGCTGTGTACATTAATGCCATCATGGGGTACAATGTGCTGGTTTTAAATACAATCTGAAATATTTTCATCAAACTTGTTAACATAGCCAGTGCTTTTTAATGAGAGACCAATCCTTTCCCCATTCCCTTATTACCAAGGTGTTCCTTTTCAGGTGTCTCCTACAGGGAGAAGCTCCCAAGACTTCCTCTTTCCAACTACGGGAGATCATTGGCTTTTAAGGGAAGAACCACATGTCTTACAGCAAGCTGTAGGCATTTGGAGGCAGGTTGTGGGGAATGATGAGTCATCATTAAGTCGGCCCAGGGGCCTTCAGAATCTCAGGTCCTTTGTCTTATAGAAAATCCTCCATTTCTGAAAAACAACTCAAAATCTCAGGTAATTGAAATTTGTTCAGTGGAGGTGCTGATTATCATTTCTCTATCTAAAAAAATAACGTTTGGTGAAAAGTATGGATGGTTCACCTCACCATTTAAACAATTGCACAAGCACTTTTCCTTCAGACAACCAAGGTCCTTTGGAATACAGGAAATAGTGCTTTATGCATACTTCCCTTTTCTCATACAGAACATTAAGAAGATATTTACTCAGAGATCAAGGTTTCATAAAATTTCAACCATTACTATTTCATCAAGAATATTTTCAAGTAAAACTGACAATTTTTTTTCCTTATGTGAGTGCGCGGTGATTAAGAACTATACTAGCCTGCTGCCAGTGCCTTGACTTGTGCTAATGCACCAGCAATTTTACCCACCATTGCTCTAGTATCATCAATGCAATTGTCAACATAGTTATTCAAGGATATGCCTTGAGATTGAGAGATGTCATTCTATTTGAATATTACAGTACCCCTTGAGTTTGTTGCTCACAATTAGCATAAAAGAAGATCTGCTTTGTTAGATGGTGCTCATACCAGATGAATATGAGCAAAACAGGGACCCCTTTTACATCTATAATTTCTTTTCATTTGTAAGGCAAAAGTACACTTTTGAAAATGAGGTATCAACTCAGTCCTGAAGTTTATAGCAAAATACTCAAGTCAGTGAGTTACCATATCATCAAAAAGTGGCAGGACCATAATTATTTTCACTGACTTTTTATCAAACAGGTACTTAGCAAAGTAAAACATACAAAACTCTATGTTCTTCTCCACCCAGTGAAACACAGTAAACTACCCTATAGATAGTATATGATTCAGTGACTTCTCCATTAATGGGTTAAGAGTCTGTAATAAATAGTTTCTGACTTTAGATAGTTCCTCAGCTTCTATTAAATATGCAATTTAATCTCTAAGTTTTAATTTTATTATTATTGTATATTGAAGGTCTTACACATGATATTTTAATATACATGTACACGGTGAAATGATTACTACAGTCAACGAATTAACATATCCATCTTATCACTTAGTTATTTCTGTGTGAGTGTATGAGTATATGTGTACGGTAGTAGCCCCTAAAATTGAATCTCTTTTTAAATTTCCAGAACATCATATAAAATCATTAATTGTAATCCTCATACTGTACTTCAGTCCTCTACACCTATTCATCATACATAACTGCAACTTAATTCTTTCAAAAAATTTTGAATTATTGGTTTCAAAATAATTCCCCAATGTAGAAGACTCCATAACAATATTCAAAAATATCTTGCTTAAGAGAAAATAAAGTAAATGATCGGCACATATACGACTGAGGAAAAGAAACTTCCATTATATCTTTTGTGTTATTAGTTTCTCATAGTTTCTTTAGAGTCTTCTCTTCCATATAATAGACAATTCTGTAGTATGTCAAGAACTTTTGGTATAGATATGACATTGTGGGTTGAGAAATTCTAATCTCTCTTATTGAGTAAAGAATATACAATTAAATATAAAAAAAAATTATTATAAATATTTTATTTTCTTTTAGTAAAACCTGTGTTTAAAATTTAAAGTACTGGATGGCGCCTGTGGCTCAAAGGAGTAGGGCACCGGCCCCATATGCCAGAGGTGGTGGGTTCAAACCCAGCCCCCCAAAAAACTGAAAAAAAAGTAAAGTAATATTTTAGACAAAATTATAAAAATTAAAATTTTCTTTCTAAAATATCTATAATTATATTTGAAATAAGACAGAAGATATACTAATTTCTAGTTGTGTTTCTCCTTAGAACTAAGAGAAATTAAAGGATTTTTTTATAATTTTATTGAATCATAATTGTGTACATTGGTGCAATCATAGGGCACAATGTGCTTCATATACATTCAGAAATATATTTTTTTTATAATTTTATTGAATCATAATTCTGTACATTGGTGCAATCATAGGGCACGATTCATATACATTCAGAAATGTTTTGATTGTACTGTTACAGATAGCCTTCATGGCATTTTCTTGATCACTATATAAAGACAGT
>CAUYON010112268.1:0-56519 GCA_963573935.1 Arctocebus calabarensis | reverse complement strand
TTTTTTTTTTTGTAGAGACAGAGTCTCACTTTATCGCCCTGGGTAGAGTGCCGTGGCGTCACACTGCTCACAGCAACCTCCAGCTCTTGGGCTTAAGCGATTCTCTTGCCTCACCCTCCCGAGTAGCTGGGACTACAGGCGCCCACCACAGCGCCCGGCTATTTTTTTGTTTTGCAGTTCGGCCAAGGCCGGGCTTGAACCCGCTACCTTCGGTATATGGGGCCGGCGCCCTACTCGCTGAGCCATAGGAGCCGCCCCAGAAGATTTAAATTTTGATGAAATTCAATTTGTCATTGTTTCCTTTTAGGGATCACACTCTTTGTGTTATAACTGAGAAATTTTTGCCTAACCTGAAAATTTTCTCCTATGTTTATTTTAGATATTTTGTAGTTTTAATTCTTATATTCAGGTTTACGATCTCATTTTTTTAATATGGTGCAAAGTACCATACTTTGGGTAGACTTTCTCCTCTTTCTCTCTCCCCCTCCCTGTTTTATACGTGGATATCCAATTTTTCCAGCCCTATTTGTCAAAAATACTATTTTTTCCTCCATGGAGATCCCTTTGTGTTTTATTCTAAAATCAATGGCCATGCATGTGTGGACTATGCCTGGATTCTCTATTCTGTTCTGTTTCTGCCAGTACTACACTGTCTTGATTTCTGTGGCTTAGTAGGCAGCTTTGCAATCAGGTTTGCTTATCCTCCAGTTTCATTCTTCTTCTCAAAGTTGGCTATTCTGTTCCTTTGCCCTTTCATATTCAGTATGTGTATCTTAAAAGCAGCTTGTCAATTACTGCAAAATAATCACCCACATCAAATACTTTCTTAAAAAGGTAGCTGAACAGTCATTCTCATCATGGCCACATGGGATTCAATAAGTTGAATGACTATGGCGCCTCCCAAACGCTGTGTGGCACATTGGGCTCCCTCAGGAGAGGGACAGAGTATAAGACCTCCTAAACCTGTTTCTCTGGGAACCCCTTCTTTCATCTCATGGGACTAATGCTGGATGGTCGTATTTTCGAACTGCATCCCAATCATTAATGGGTCATGAAATCAGTCTTCTAGAACAAATGAAATACCGTAGAATAAAAAGTACTTTGACCAGGCAGCGCCTGTGGCTCAAAGGAGTAGGGCACAGGCCCCATATGCCAGAGGTGGTGGGTTCAAACCCAGCCCCAGCCAAAAACTACAAAAAAAAAAAGTCTGACCCACAATAAAAATGAAATGAAAAAGAAAGTAAATTTATGTTCAAAAGCAAGTGGCAAGAGAAAAGAAAAGAAAAATAAAATGAAAACACCCCAACCTACCACTCTTTGTAAGAACTGGTACTATCTTATTTTAATTATGTGGAGGTGTGTGTATATTTATACCAAGACATGTTGTGAAATATCTTTCTTGCTGTGGGTAATGTCAGAAAAGTTTGCAGAAACAGCTTTACGAAAAGCACTTCTGGTGTTTTGTTTTTTGTTTCGTTTTGTTTTGACAGAGTCTCACTCTGTCACCCTGGCTAGGGTGCAGTGGTGTCATCATAGCTCACAGCAACCTCAAACTCCTGGCTCAAGCGATCCTCTTGCCTCAGCCTCCCGAGTAGAGAGGACTGTAGGTGCCCACCACCACGCCTGGCTAATTTTCTATTTTTAGCAGAGATGGGGTCTCGCTCTTGCTCAGGCTGGTCTTGAACTCCTGAGCTCAAGGGATCTTTCTGGCTTGGCTTCCCAGAGTGTTAGGATTACAGGTGTGAACCATGGCATCTGGCCTCAAAAAACACTTTTGGATCATGCTATAACACAATGCTTCCTGATCTGACCACCTCGAGTGTGCCCTGGCCTGGGCCCATCTTGCTATTTTCCTTCTACCCTGCCTCTGCTCTGCAGCCTGAGCCATCCTTCCAAAGCCTCTGGGAATCTCCTTCCATGCTCTCTCAAACACCTTCTTGTTTCCCCCATCACTGGCAGAACTAATTGCCAACTTCTGAGTCTGGCTATTCAAGGCTCTGTGACACCTGGCCCCATTTACTAACTCGGCTTGTCTCCCTTCCATTGCATTCCTTGTGTCTCCTACACTCTGGCCAACTTTTCCCCTCTGCAAGCATGCTTCATGCTTTTTGAACTCTAAGCCTGCATTTTGCCTTCCTGTTAGCACACCCTTGGCTGCCATCACCATCTGGTGCAACTGTTACCCGTCCTTCACTTCTGGGCTTGGCCACCTCCTCTGAGAAGCCTTCCCAGATGACCTGCTCAAAGTAAATTTTCTCCTTTCTGCTCCCATGATGGGCATTGCCCTCTCGCCCTCAGCCTTCGGAAATGCCAAGACAATCCGCAACGACAACTCAAGCCGCTTCGGGAAGTACATCGACATCTATTTCAACCCCAGCGGGGTGATCGAGGGTGCACGCATTGAGCAGTTTCTCCTGGAGAAGTCCCGGGTCTGCCGGCAGGTGAGGCTCCGGTCGCCCAGGACAGGGAGTCAGGAGCGTGGGGGTCGTTTCCAAGAGGGGTCCCCTTCCACCACTTTCACCCCTCCCCATGGCCCTCAATGGACAATAGTGGTCCCTCTCTAGTATTCCAGCATAAAAAGTGATAGGATTTTCTCAGTTTTGAATTTTCATCTATATAATCGTCTTTGTTCTTTGGGGCCTACTCTTCAACTCTACTAGAATTAATGCTGAGTCTGGGATAGTTCCAGGTTGTATCTTCAGCGTGGGGGAGCTGGATAATAGTGTCCAAAAGGCCCATGGAGGGAACGCAGTGGCATGTGGCCTGCGCTGTCATGCTGGCCTGTGTGCAGAAGGGGCCCATGCTTGGTTTGATGCTCTGCTGTTGCTATCTCGAAATTCTCACTGACTTTTTAGCTATGGGCTAAGTCCAGATACTTGGGTCACTTGTCCAGGATCGTGGTGCTGGGATACAGCAGTCTCTCTCACCCCAAAGTTTGCCCTTTCCAGGGCTCGTACTTCTGCACACAGTGTTTGGTGAATTCACAGAACTTATCACCCAAAGGAACACCCCAGGATGGGCAGGAAATTCCTGAAGCAGATGAGCAACTAGCCCTGCCTGCCATGAGAGACAGATTTGGAAACTGTGGCATATCGAGGCTGGGTACAGTTAGAAAGGAGGAGGTGGCCTGTCCATGTTGGTGTGGAAAACAAGATACATGCTAAGATGAAAAAAAGGACATTGAAGAACAACAAATATGGTTTTGTGGGAAACAAAAAACTATTATATATATATATATATATATATTTTTTTTTTTTTTTTTTTTGGTAGTTTTTGGCCAGGGCTGGGTTTGAACCCTCCACCTCCAGCGTATGGGGCCGATGCCCCACTCCTTTGAGCCCCAGGCGCTGCCCTATTTATAGATATATTATAAGTAGATATATTACAAATGTCTAGAAAGGAACACAGACCCTTGAGTGATTCTGGGGAAGGAGGGGAAGGACTTTGAGGAAAGAAACTCTCTTTTAAAACACTATACATACTTCAGATTATTTGGATTTTTATAAGGAGAATGCATTTGTAAATAGTGTTTAAAAATATGGAAGGCCTGGGTGACCTGTGCTGTCACTAAGTGACCATGAAGAGTGTAGGGCTATGAGCAGAGGGCCTGGACCCCAAGTGGTCACTGCCCAGCCTGGTTACTGGGACACAGAATCGGGGTATGGGAAGTATTGGGCATGCAGCGAAGGGGCACCTAGTGGTGATGAGCCGCAACTGTGAGCTGTTCTTGGAAGCCCAGGGTGAGGTCTGAGGCCAGCAACAAGGACA
Source organism: Arctocebus calabarensis (assembly GCA_963573935.1). NCBI lineage: Eukaryota > Metazoa > Chordata > Mammalia > Primates > Lorisidae > Arctocebus > Arctocebus calabarensis. The sequence continues at coordinate 52,751 of CAUYON010112268.1, read as the reverse complement.
GCCTCCAGGCTGGGCAGCCCATGGGCTGATTCCAAAGTCACAGCTGATCAGGAAAGCTTGGCAGGGACAGCGCAGGAAGCAGCCCCGAACCCTCAGGGGAGCCGCTCACGCGTCTGTGTGCACTGCCACTCTCCCAGGCCCCCGAGGAGCGGAACTACCACATCTTCTACTCCATGCTCCTGGGGATGCAAGCCCAGGACAAGGAGCTGCTGTGTCTGGGGATGCCCTCCGAGTACCACTACCTGACCATGGTGAGCCCCTCACGGCCAAGGAGGCAGAGGGAGAAGGGCCACTGCGGCTCAGTGCTGGGTGCAACTGACAGCTGCAAAAAAGCCCGGGAGGCTGGGGCTTCCCTTCCCTCCCTGCCAGCCCTCTCTGTTGGGAATCACATGCCATCACATGCCACCACATGCCTCCTTCCCCCCAGCTGTCACATGCACCCCCTTCCCCTTCCCACAAGCCTCAACTTCCTTTGGATCTCACCGGATGACAAACTCCCAGTACTCAGTGGGTATTGGGGTGTCACCCCCTGCTCTCGATGTCACTCCAGTCACTGTCCCTGTAGGGGCCCCTACAAGACGAGCCCCAGAAGGCTGGGTCTTCCTCTGTCCCAGCCACTGCTCATGTCTGATGACCAGGATATCTCTCCCACATGACCCTCTCTCTGGGTCCCTCAGCCCAAGGTCTTCACTAGCCCTGCCTGGTCCATGGCAGTAGGTCCCCCTGTCACTAGTCTTGACCTCTAATTGATCACCCACTCAGCAGCAAAAGGCAATTCCCACAATGTGAATCACGTCTCTGGTGACAATGCTATGATGACTCCTGTGGCCTGTGGGGTAGAAGTCCAAACTTCTAGGTGTGGCTTCCAGGATCCAACCTCTCCTTTCTCAAGGCTGACCTCAGCCTCCCACTGCCCCCACCCTGCCTCCGGCCTCCCTGCCTTGCCCCTCCCACCCCATCCCTGCTCTCTGCCTGGTCTGCCCTCTACCCTGTGCTGCTTTGAGGATTGGATGGAGCCAACTCAACCCTCCACTCCCAAGGAAGCCTTTCCCCACTTCTCCATAGGGCTGGCCCTGGCCACTTTGGTCTGGGCACCTGTAACAGCCATGACAAGGTCATTTGCTCCCTCCAGCCCCTCCTAGATGTGATGCTCAGCACCCAGGGCAGGGCCAGGCCTCACCATTTCTGAGAAGCACAGAGCCTAGACATGGTAGCCTTGGAAAGTGCTTGTTAAAGGACTGAACCCATGGTATTCCCCAAGACAGACAAGGCAGGCCTAAGTATGGCCAGATGACAACAGAGGCTTAGAAGCAGAATGACTTGGCCTAGGCCTCACAGAGGCCAAGTGCCAGTGTTGGCTGCAAACCCCAGGCATACTGTGGCTGTGCCATCACGATTCTACCTCTGGGCCTGGATGTGGCCCTGCAGGGTCCATCCAGCGCCTGGGAAGTGTGACCTCTCATAGGCCTCCAGCTGAGTACCTGAGGCTTCTCAGCCCTGCTGGTCCCAGTACAGAGGAAGGAGGGTGTGGGAGGACCCTGGGAGCTGAGGTGCCCTGTCCTGCAGGGAAATTGCACCTCCTACGAGGGGCTCAACGATGCCAAGCACTATGCCCACGTCTGCTCGGCCATGAAGATCCTCCAGTTCTCCAACTCTGAGAACTGGGAGCTCAGCAAGCTGCTGGCTGCCATTCTCCACCTGGGGAACGTGGAATTTATAGGTAATTCTGGCTTTGCTCAAACTGCACCCCGGAGGGAGGAAGAGGTTGGGGGGGAGCAGGAGGACATTTCTGTGAGTTCTTATAAGAGGGTTCACAGATCATATGGTCCAACCTGGTCCTGGAAAAACATGTCTAAAAAATATAGCTGTGATTTGGAAGCCTCATGAAGTTAAAACCCTCCCAAAGTGGCAACTCTGGACTGATCATTCCCCACTTTTTGCTGGATCCCCAAAGGGCTATCTCCTCAGGATGAGGGTGAACCAGAGAAAACAAATCCTTGCATGAACTTTGAGCTGTCTGGGACTAGGGTGTACTGACCTGTTGGTATCCCCAGGCGCCTGACAGAAGTTACTGACAATCTCAGCAACCTAGATTACAAATGATTCCTTCAAATAATCTTTCAGACATAACATCCAGCATGCAGCCAGAAATAAATAGGAACAAAGGAAATAAGATATCACGAACAATAACCAGCAGAAATAATAAACTGTAGAAAGAGATCCATGAGATTTCAGATATTGGAATTACTGGGCACAGATTGCAGAGCAGCTCTGTTCAGGAAAAGAAGCCAAGCTTGAAGATGTAGACAGGGAATCTATAACATAAAGAGCGACAGTACAGATTTTAAAAGGAACCACATAGAAATTCTAAAAGAAAAGATAAGTGAAATTAAGGACTTGATGGCTGGGTTCACAGCTGTGAGCTGTGATGCCACAGTACTCTACCCAGGGTGACAGCTTGATCTTTACACAGGTGAAGGAAGAATGGGTGGGCTGGGGGGGAAATCAGAAAAAAACGTGGCACGGCATGGAGGGACAAAAAGGTGGAGATTGCAAAAGAGAAGGTAAGAGATGTAGCAGATGCAGTGAGAAGACGTAGCATCCTTTTAATAGGAATCCTCGGGAAGGAGAGGAGAACAAGGCAGAGGTGACATAGGAAGAGATTATGGCTGGTTCCAGAACCAATGAGAACCCATTCACAGAGCTCAGTGACCCGTTCTGGAGCTCTGGCTCAGGCTACCATCTCACAGCAGATGAGAACGTCCCCTCCCAGCCAGTTGTAGCAAGGGTGACCTGTGTCTGCCCACCAAGTGGGGTCCTCTGGCCCGAAGAAGGTGCATGCTGACCTGAGCTGACCTGGGGCCGGAAGAGCTTTGGAAGTGTGGTGCAGAGGAGCAAAGCAGGCAGAGAACATCAGTCCGATCCCACTAACAGCATTTAAAACAGGCAAAACCACGAGCTGTTTAGGGACTCCATGTACGTAACAGGAAGAGAAAGCAAGAGAGTGATTTCCGTAAAAGGAGGGAGAGCCGTTACCTCGGAGGTAGATTGAAATGGTCTTAGCAAGAAAGGACTGCGGGGAGGCCCAGGTTTGGAGGGTCTAGATTTGGCTTCAGTGATGGTTACTTAGTGATGACTTAATCCATTACGACATGGCTTGTGTTTTATGCCCTTTTTTATCTCTCTATTTCGCAATTTTTTTAAGTTTAAAAAAAATCAAAAATGCCTCCCTCCAAGCCTGGCAGTCTGTCTTAAGGTCGATTTTGTTAGTTAAACGAGGAAGACCTAGAAGCAGAGAGGTAGGAGGCAGTGCAGAGAGCGGGGCCTGGCTTAGCACCGGTGCTCCATTAATGTTTGCTTTGTGTGATTGAATGAATGAATGCCCAGGTTTCCACAGGTAGCAGTGATGACTGGAGGAGGCTGGTGGATCATCTTCTCCTGGTGCCAGTGCCTCTTGGGTGCCCCAATTCAGACTTCTCTCCCCAAATGGGCCCTTAGATCTAGGGCCCTGGTCTCCTAGTAGAGAGGGTGTCATCTGCCACATTCATTTGCAGCTAAGGCCTGGGGAAGGAAGCGGCCCACACCTGGGGCAGCTGTAGCTGATGTGTGGCTTTGTGGCTGCCACAGGCCCAAGCCTCACAGGGGCCTCTGCCCCATCGTTCCTCTCTCCTTAGCTGCGGTCTTCGAGAATCTGGATTCCTCAGATGTGGGAGAGACTCCTGCTTTTCCCACCGTGATAAAGTTACTGGAGGTAGGGCCAGGGTGTTTGCCAACCTCCACTTTCGTGAGGGGCCCCAGGGGACTAGGCTTACAGACCCCTGATACCTGATTCTCATGACCTTATCCAGGCTCCACCCCTCTCCCGGGCTCTAAGCTCAATCCCTGCGTGAAGGCTACAGTGCCTGAGGGCATATAGCAGGGCAAACTGGTCAGTAACAGACAGCAGAATGACCACTTTGGCTTTCCCTTTCCCTGTGTCCCCTCCAGCTGGGCAGTGCCCCTAACTTGCCATCTTTGCCCTCCACCCTGGACTACCCTGCCTGTGCCTTCACTTTCTGGGCCCCTCCAGGAGCTGTACTGTTCTGGGACAGTGGCCCATGCTGAGGAGCCTACGGCCCACCTGGTTGGCTCTCCCCATCATTATCTGCACCACTGATCCTTGCCATGAAGGAAGGGTGGCAGGGGCTGGTTGGGGACCTCTGTGCTAGGGATGTGGCCACATCCTCCACACCATGTCCCATTGACAGTTCTGGTAGAAAATTAATAGAGTAAAAAGGGGAAAAAAAGCAATCAGATTGTGCTATTAACATTCTGTAGAACCTTTGGGTTTGTCCGGCCCCATCCTTCCCATGTGGTGAGATGGCCCAGGCCCACCAGACTCTCCTTGCTGCTTTAGGCCTTCAGCTTCCAGGTGGAAGTGATTTGGGTTGGGCCATCGGAGCCCACCCTGACCCTGGCTTTCTAAGACACAAGCCCCTGTCCCATTCCCCAGGGGACTAGCACACCGGCCCCCCAAACTGGTGCATCCTTCCCAGACCCTCCATGTCTCAGGGCTCCCAGGCCCCTGGCTCTGGCCCAGATCCAGCCTGGCCCTAGTCTCAGGCACTGCCCATTTGCAGTGGGCACAGGGTCTCTGGTGATGAGAGGGAACAAGACATGGCAGAAGCAAATCAGAGTCCTGGGCCAGGCCCTGTCCCACAGGTGCGATGCAGCCCCACCTGCCTTTCCAGGTGCAGCACCAGGCACTCCGGGACTGTCTGATCAAACACACCATCCTCATCCGCGGGGAATATGTCACCAGGCCCCTGAACATCACCCAGGCCATAGACCGGAGGGATGCCTTCGCCAAGGTACAGAGCTGGCAGATCAGAGCCTGCATATGTTCACCTGCTGACCAGGGCCCTGCTCGTCATGCTGCTCATGGACAGCAAGAAGGAGCAGAGAGCACTGGGCAGGTCCCAACTCTGCTGGTCACTTGCTTGGGAATCTGGGGCTTCCTAGCCTCCCCAGCCTTGGTTTCTTGCCTCTAGATCCGGGATGATGACATCCCTAGCCAGTCTGAGACATCTGTTTTACTCGCTCACAGCCTTTCTGGGTAAACTCAGAGAAGGGCAGCCTCCTCCTGTGCCTCAAAGGCCCGGGCCTCACTCGTGTCTCCCCAGGGCATCTATGGGCACCTCTTCCTATGGATCGTCAAAAAGATCAACACTGCGATCTTCACACCTCCTGCCCAGGACCCCAAACATGTGCGCAGGGCCATCGGCCTCCTGGACATATTTGGCTTTGAAAACTTCCAGAACAATAGGTATGAAGATCTAAGGTCCACCTGCTCCCCTCTAACTGAGCAAGCTAGGGCACCCAGGCCAGGGCAAGTCTTTCTACCCCGCAATCCATGTCTATCCACAGCGTCTCCTTTAGAGAAGGCCACAGAGCTAAAAGCCATCCCCAAGAAAGACCCCTTGTCATCCCAGAATGAACTGGTAAAAGTGAAAATCAGCAGTGATAATTGGGCTGCAGCTGTGGGCGGGCTATCATAACAGAAAGTAGGGGAGCTGGGGAATTTGTGGACCATTCTGACGTTTGCGTTGAGGGGTAAGCTGAAGCAGGATTTCTCTGACCCTGTGTCCAGCACCCCAGACTGGATGCTGAAGAGCTGTCACCTGGAGGCAGGTCAGAAAAAAATTACTACCAGATGTGACCATAGTGGGGTAGACATGGGTGGGAAGGAGCCACACCAGGCCAGATGATACTCCAGGTGTCATCACGTATCAGGAGGTGTCAAGGGAAGACTGTCTAACAAGCAGGCAAGTGGCGTTCTGGATATAATCCAGGTTATCTGAGCTCAGTTCATTTAAAGCATCTGGTGGGGTAGAGGGTGGGCCACTGGCCTCAAGAAGCAGAGGCCTCTGGGCCCTGTCTGAGGAGCCCAAGGGTTAGCCTACCTTGGCATCCTGGGGCCCAGGGCCCTGTCTACAAGTGAAGTGTGGCCTGGGAATGATTTAGGATTGTCAAAACACTGCCATTCTAAGCATAAGCACACTGGGATCTCAGCCTCTGTAGGCAGGTGGCAGGGCTGGTAGAGCTCAAGTGGGATTCAGGGCCTTGGTATCTGGCCCGGGAGAGAGAGGTGAGCCACCATGCACATGTGCACACTTTGGAGTTTGGTTCTAGAAAATAGGGCTGTGTATGCAGGGATCTCTCCCTGAATGAAGGCCACCAGCTGGGTTTACAGCCTGGGGGTCTGGGAAGGAGGTGCTGCTTGCACTGGGTCCCTCCCTGGTCATGTCTTCTGCATGTGCTCGTTGAGCAGCTCCAGACAGTGTGCTGGGTGTGGGGTACACTGCATGCCTGTCTGGATCCTGAAATCAATGGGAAGCAGGGAAGATTAGGAGCAGAGAAGCGTGTGATTGGATTTGCACATCAGAACTCGTCCTCTAGTGGCCACATGAGGAATAACTGGCAGGGTGAGGCTGGAGGAGGGCAGAGCCTTTAGGAGGCCAGGCTGTGCCCAGGTGAGCAGAGGCCAGGACTCAAGTGGCAGCAGTGGGAGGGAAAGAAGAAAACAGGTCAGTTCCATGCTGGAGACAGCATGGGCCAGACTTCGGACTGATGGGACTTGGGGAGGAGGCATAGAGAGGTGTCAAGCGTAACCCCTCAGTCTCTAACGAGCCAGGGGAGGTGGGTGGAAGGGCCATGTCCCTAGGTAGAGAGCCCAGCAGGTAGAGCAGATTTGAGGGCTTGGGGGTGGAGAGATAGGGAGCATGTCTGGTCCGTGCAGAGGGGCCAGGCTGTCAATCCTGGGGTCTCTGGAATCTCATGTTGACACCAGGACCACCTTGTCCATGGGTCTGGGGCTGCTCATGTACACGCAGCCCTGTAAGGATGGTCTCAGTGTCAGGACGGGCAGGCCTATCAGAGGAGCTTTCAGGGTATCTGGGGAAAATCCCAGGATAGTATAGAAAAACTGCCCGCAAACTGAGATGGAGCTGAGAGACCAAAAATGACTCAGACAGTCTGGTGTGATTGGTGAGATGAGCTTATTAGAGGTTACCTACAAGGACACTTGCTCCTGAGTGGCACAGGAACTTCTCCCATCCACAGGATGCTTCTTGCTAACAAAATCTGCATCTGCCCACCTGTGGTGTTGCCTTAAATCCCTTCCCAGTGAGTGACACAGAGCTCCTACTTTGTATCATTGCTTGTTCATAGTGAAACAAGTCCCGCAGGGGCATTACCATCACCATGTGCTATCACACAACTTTGTTAATGGCATTACAACCCTCCACCAGGTGCTAAGGGGCACTGCAGGACTGCCCTGGAGAGGCCAGGGCCAGTCTGAGTGGGCTGCTTCAAGGCAAGAGTGCCGGACACTTTCCTATGCCCAGTAGTTATCTTGGGGCTTGCTTGACTTTCTAACAGTTCCGCTGAGCACTAATTCTGCTGAGCCCTCTGAACTGGCACAGTGTTTGTTTTGTGGTGCGGAACTTGCATTTTCCCCTCAGGATCATAAGAAACCAAAGGCAAGGACTTGATGACAGGCTGAGCCTTCTCTTTTCTGTCAGTTTGCTTGCCTTGGGGGTGAGTGGGAGGTGATGGTACAGAGGGAGGGTGTGTCTGTGAGTATACAGAGGCTGCGCAAGTGCAGATGTGCACCTGTGGGCACATGTGTCCGTGGCTGGTGATCTTATGGCTCCAGCCTGCTGCAGTAGGGGCGGGGCTGAGCCCTCTCCACCCTGGTGGTGGCATTGCTTCCACAGCTTCGAGCAGCTCTGCATCAACTTTGCCAACGAGCACCTGCAGCAGTTCTTTGTGCAACACGTGTTCACCATGGAGCAGGAGGAGTACCGCTCGGAAGGCATCACCTGGGACTACATCCACTACACCGACAACCGGCCCACGCTGGACCTGCTGGCCTTCAAGCCCGTGAGCATCATCTCCCTCCTGGATGAAGAGAGCCGCTTCCCACAGGTGTGTGTCTGGGTCACCAACCTTCACGTGGAGACCCCTGCTCACGGGTTTCCTCCTCGAAGGTGGAAAACTCCAGTTGGGTGGACCACTTGTTTATGGAGTTGCCAAAACCTCTACCAAGAATAAGAAGGACAGCCTCAAGCCTCAACCTCACCAGACTCTCCTCTTCTTCAAGGCTGCCTCAGGCCCACCCCCTCTGACTACTGAGGTGCCTGGACAGTTATACAGATGGTGGAGCAGGACAGCTGGTGGCCTCTGCTTCCAGCCCAGCCCTTGCTCACTGCAGATCACCTACCCCTAGGTGTTAGTCTCCTCTGCCTTTGGAGAGGCCCCCAGTATTCTGAGCCCAGGTAGCTTTGTCACCATGAGGGAGCCCTTGAGTCCGTGAGTGGGCCACTTGACCCCCCTGTGGCTGGACTCTGGGACCTCAGCCCATAGGGCATCTGGGTTCTTCCAGGGGACAGATATCACCATGCTGCAAAAACTGAACAGCGTCCACGCAAACAACAAGGCTTTCCTGCAGCCCAAAAATATCCACGACACCAGATTCGGGATTGCCCACTTCGCGGGAGAGGTATACTACCAGGCAGAAGGTGAGCGCGGCTCCTCTCACACACCTTCCAAATAAAGATGAGGCTCCAGGGGGACAGGGAAGGAAGTGGAGAGGGTGAGGTTATCTTGCAGATCTAGCAATGGGACAGAGGCATGAGTAGTGTGGCTTTTACTGGGGAAAGGAAGTGGGACGGGCCAGGGATATTCTGTTTTGTTTTGTTGGTAATAGCTCTACTGAGGTATAATTTGTATTATTCACCCATTTTAAGTGTAGGACTCAATGGTTCTTAGCATATTCACAGAGTATACTCATGATTGCCACCATATTAGAACGTTTTCTTCATTCTCCTCCCCCCAAATCGCCCCATTAGCCGTCACTCCCCTTTTCACCCCAATGCTAGGCATCACCTGGTCTCCGTCTCTCTGTGTCCGCCTATTCTAGACATTTCATATAAATGGAACTACACAGTAAGTGTTCTTCTGGGACTGGTTTCTTTCACAGGTTCCTCCATGTCACACGTGTCAGTACTTTTTATTGCTGATTAACGTTCCATCGTATGGACACTTTATCTCTCTAGCAGCTGATGGACATTTGGGTTGTTTCCACTTTTTGGCTATTATGTGTAATGGTGCTGTGAGCATCCACATATAAGTTTTTATGTGGATATATGTTTTAATTTCTATCCATTTTGACTTAAGTTTTGGGTGTGTTAAGGGAGGCTCAGTAATGATCTTAGTCTTGCGGTGGTCAACCTACTGGTGTGCTTAGAAGAATGAGAAGGGTGGCCAGTGTGCTACTATGATGAGGAAAGCTGGACGCCAGAGGGCCACTCTCTGTGGCTCATGCAGAGAAACGAAGAGGTGCCAGTGTCCAAACTGGAGACATGGATCCAGACAGATTCTTGCCTAGCAGGGCTGCTCTGCTTACATAGAGGAGGTGAGGTGTCAGGAGATCAGGGGGAGAAATGGGGCAGCTCCTTCTGTTCCTGCCAGATCCTGGCTTTGGGCTCCTCAGAAAGGGAAAGGCCAGAACCAGTGGGACCTGCAGGGTCCCAGGACACAAAGATGCTGGACCCATCCCCCACCTTCCATGAGCAATTCAAGGCTTGAACTGACATGAATCTTATACATATGCTTTGATTAAGGCGTATGATAGATCTGTGATTAAGGCATATGATATGATAAATCTTTCTAGATTTTCTGATTGCAAATGCTAGAGCTATCTCTTAAAGCCAAGCCTCCATTTTTTTCAGTCTTGGGTGACCTGCTATGCTGATGATCTTGGCTGCATTTACTCTGCCTGCTAGAGCTGAGGCAAGAGTGCCTCTCCCCTCCTCTTGCCCCCCAAAAACCCAAGGAGCTCCCCACCTCAGGGTGGAGGAGGCGCTGCCTGATCTCAGAGGTTCAGGGTGTCATTGAGCGTCTGCCCTTCCCAGCACCTTGTGCAGCCATCCCTGGGCCCCTGCAGGCAGAGGTGGGGAGACGCCCTTGCCCTTTCCCCACCTGACACAGCCTCCCAAGACCCATACCAGGCTGTGCAGGTGTGTCTAGAGTGTGCCCCGAAAAGGTGGGGCAGGGAGAGAGAAAAGTGATGCCCTGGGGGGTTAGCCCTTGGAGACCAAGGAGTGCCGCCCCGGGCCTCATTTAAGTGGCTCATCTCAGCACCTTCTAGTGTGGTTCTGCCCCTGCTCCGGGGCTAGGCCATGCTCACCCATGGCTGGAAGGGAGAAGTGAGGTCTTTTCTCCCCCAGGAGACACACCTGCATCAGTGTGCCAGAGCTACAGTGACAAATATCATAGACTGGGGGGTTAAACTACAAAAATCCCTATTTTGCAGTTCTGAAGACTGGGAGTCCGAGAGCAAGGTGTGGGCAGGGTTGGTCCATTGTGAGGTCTCTGTTTTTGGTGTGTAGATGGCCACCTTCTTGCTGTGTCTTCACATGGCCTTCCCTCTGTTTATGTGTCCTAATGTCTTCTCACTATGACACCAGTTACACTGGATTAATGACCTCATTTCTTTTTGTAGTTTTTTTTTTTTTAATTAAATCACAGCTACGTACATTAGTGCAATCAAGGGGTACAATGTGCTGGTTTCATATACAATCTGAAATGTTTTCATCAAACTGTTTAACATAGCCTTCATAGCATTTTCTTTCTTCCCCCCCCCCCCACAGTGGTAAGCCAGAATTTATTTACAGAAAAGAATACAGAAAACACTAAAGCTCCCGGTAGAGAGAGAGAACTCAAGTGGGGAGAGAGAAGCTCTCTCCGTTTCTCTCCTGGTCTTTCCCTGTCTCCCCATTTAGGCTTTTAGTCTCAGGGTATATATAGGTGTATGGGTTCCTTGGCCAGGAAACAAATGAAGACAGTCCCTTCCCCCAGAGCAAAGTGAATGAACGTATCAATGAATGGACACAGTCCATTCATGGAATTGAGGCTTAGGAAATTCACATGAAATTGACCTAAGCATAGGAAATGGGGGTTCCACATATAGTCCTAAGTGTAAAGTGAAGGAGACATCAAGGCACAGGTGTCTCCTTGGCAGTTGTCTGGCCTTTTTGGCTTTTGGAGCCTCCGATGGGGGTTGGAGGTCCCCCTCCTTGCCTGTCATCCAGCCCGCTAGTTCTTCAGCTGGCTGCCGCAGCACTGACACCACCAAGGAAGAGGCGGCATGACCTCATTTCTACCTCAGTCACCTCTTTAAAGGCCCTATCTCAAAATACAGTCCTGCTCTGATGTATGGAGAGTTAGGACTTCAACATATGAATGGGGGGGGGCACAATTCAGCTTGTAACACTGTCCCTCCCCCATTTCTGGAGGCTTAGTCTTCAGGCTAGAGGGGCTTGATCCCTAGCAGGACCTCCTGAGGCCCCAGAGAGAGAAAGAAGGTGGTGCCAGGCTTAGATGGAGTTGGAGTGGGGACGGGGATTGTGGTTGAAAATGTAGACAGTAGCAGCAACCTGGTGCTGGGTGGAGATAAGGGGCCATGCAGGGTGGAGGGGTAGAAAGTGTGACTTCAATGTGCCCATCATGGAGTGGGGGCTCCTCTGGGCATCCTGTGTCCCGCCCACTGCTTTCTTCTTCCCAGTGGGTGGTGATGGTGGCTGAGTTGGGCTAATGGGTGGACCCTTCTGTCCCCACAGGCTTCCTGGAGAAGAATCGAGATGTGCTGAGCACAGATATCCTCTCTCTGGTTTATTCCTCCAAAAACAAGTTCCTGCGGGAGATATTCAATCTGGAGCTGGCAGAGACCAAGCTGGGCCGTGGAACCATCCGCCAGGCAAAGGCAGGGAGCCAGCTCTTTAAGGTGGGCTCCCAGGCACCCTCCACTCCTGGTCTCTTACTCCTGAGGGCCACAGGTCCAGGCAGATGTGCACAGAAAAGACAGTTTGACTCACCTCTGGGTCCCCAACATGCAACCGGGTACCTGTGCACAGTAGGCACCTGGGAAACCTGTGATGGATAGTTGGATAGATGCCCCGCGGGACCTTGATAGAAGCCCTCCCTGTGCTGTGGGTCAGCCATGTCCCTGGTGGCAGCTCCCCAGCCCTAGTCACAGCCTGTGCTTCTGCCCACAGTCTACAGACTCAGCCAAGCGGCCTTCCACCTTGGCTGGCCAGTTTAAGCAGTCCCTGGACAAGCTGATAAAAATCCTGACCGACTGCCAGCCCTACTTCATCCGCTGCATCAAGCCCAACGAATACAAGAAGCCACTGGTAACGGGGAAGGCTGGGGGCATGGGTGGGGAGGCGGCGTTTCAGCTGTTAGCTGCCCCCACCCTATACATGAGGAGGCTGGGGTAAGGGAACCCGTCTGGGTCAGTCCTCTGAGTCCTGCCATCAGCTTCTGCAAGTGCTGGCCAGGCTCTTTGCTTACCTGAACCTCAGTGTTCTCTTCCATAAAGTCAGACTCGCTTCTGCCTGCAGGGGTGCAGGGAGAATTGGCATGAGGTCTGCAGTGTGTCTCCTGTGTATAAACCACGCTCAATAAGTGGCAGCAACCACTCCCAGAACTTTAGGGGCTGAGCCCACTCCTGATCACCTGCTCACCAAGCGCCTTGTGTAGTGAAGGGGGTGGAAGCCTGCTGGCCGCCCACCCAGGGGTCCCTGCTCCATGAGCTGGGGATGCCTCAAAATGTGAGATGCCATCTGAAAGGATATTAAACAGCTCAAAATGATCTTATAAGGGAACAAATATTACATTAAATGAAATGCCTTTTTGAGAAGAACAAAACTGTATGAAATTTGATTTGCCCATGAAATCTAGGCTGTATGTCCCTTCTTGCCACAATAGGAAGATGTGAGACTTCTCTTGTTCCTTAACTACTGGGAAAGTCACTGTGCTCCCAGAGACCCCTGTCCCCCCTCTTTGGGAGCTGCAGCACAGGAGGCCTAAGCTGATGCTCACTTGCTGGATAGAGGGGTGCCTCTGGCTAGGATGTAGCCTAATGACAGCTGTCCTGTGGCGTGCTGTAGGGGAAACCGGGCTGGGGGGCCAGGCAGGCTCATCCCCTCTTCCCAAGAGTGACACCTCGGTGCTCATCTTTCTTTCTTTTTTTAAAGAACGGTTGGATTAAGGTTTATTTATAGTTTATTGAATATTGTCAGTAAAACACAGTATTACACACTGAGAAAAGATAAATCTACTGCTTTAAACTATTTTTAAATAGTTTTTTATGGCAAAACATTTAAAATTTACTTTTGGTTGTTTTGAAATGTACCCTTGCATTGTCCACATTAGGCAAGACCCCACCAAATACCCTCCCCCTACCCCTCCCCTCTCCCTACTCTGCACCCCTTCTTGCTGGACTATATTTGTGTTTTATCATTTGTAAGAATGTGTAAGTATAAGTGATTATATATTGGTTTCCTAACAGTATTAAATACATTGGATACTTTTTTTCCTTTGTTTTTTTTTTTTTTGAGACAGTCTTACTTTGTCACCATTGGTAGAATACTGTGGCATCATAGCTCACAGCAATCTCAAACTCTTGGGCTCAAACAATTCTCTTGTCTCAGCCTCCTGAGTTAGCTGGGACTACAAGCGTCCACCACAACACTCAGCTACTTTTAGAGATGGGGTCTCGCTCAGGCTGGTCTCAAACCTGTGAGCTCAGGCAATCCACCTGCCTCGGCCTCCCAGAGTGCTAGGATTACAAGCATGAGCCATCGCACCTGGCTTTTTTTCTATTCTTAAAATACTTTACTAAGAAGAATATGTTTCAGCTCCATCCATGTAAACATAACAGATGTAGAGTCTCCATCTGTTTTGGCTGCACAGTATTCCATTCATGGGTTGATAGGCATTTGGGCTGCTTCCGCGACTTGGCAATTGTGAATTGGGCTGCAGTAAACATTCTAGTGCAAATATCTTTGTTGTAAAATGATTTTGGTTCATCTGGTAAATACCAGATAATACCTAGTAATGGAACTGCAAGATCAAACCGTAGGTCAACTTTTAGTTCCTTGAGATTCTCCATAATTCTTTCCAAAAAGGGTGTATTAGTTTGCAGTTCCACCAGCAGTGTAAAAGTATTCTCTTCACATTCACACCACATCTGCAGTTTTGGGATTTTGTTCTGTGGGCTGCTCTTACTGGAGTTAGATAATATCTCAAAGTGGTTTTGATTTGCATTTCTCTGATGTTAAGGATGATGAGCATTTTTTCAAGTGTTTTTTCACCGCTCATCTTCAGAGAAGTTTCTGTTCAAGTCTCTTGCCCACAAAGAAATGAGGTTGGTTATTCTTTTCTTATTGATTTGAGTTCTCTGCAGATTCTAGTTATCAGACCTTTATTGGAATCATAACCTGCAAAAATCTTCTCTCATGCTGAAGACTGTCTGTTTGCTTTACTTGTAGTGCCCTTAGCTGTGCAGAAGCCTTTTAGTTGATCAGATCCCAGTAATATATTTTTGGTGTTCCTGCAATTGCCCAGGAGGTCTTCCTCATAAAATATTTCCCCAGGCCAATATCTTCAAGAGTTTTCCCTGCACTCTCTTCTAGGATTTTTATAGTTTCATGTATAAGTTTTTAAGTTTAAACCTTTTATCCAGTGAGAATCCATTTTTGGTGGTAGTGAAAGGTAGGGGTCCAGTCACCCCCACTGTGCAGAGCACTGGGAAACCGCCTGTAGGAAATGCTCAGTAAATAGCAGCTGAGGGCGGTGGCTGTGCGGTGTGGCCAGAGCCCTGGCCTGGCTCTGCGGCCGTCAGTCTCACAGGTGAGTATTGGTGCCTGTGGGGAGGCTTGCCCAATTGGAGGACATTTCCCTGAGCCCCCGAAAGACCCCCTGGCTCTAGGTGGAGGGGGGCTCTCTAGAGGCCACGCCATTGCAGTCTTGGGGCCAACACCCAGATGAGAGCATCCTGCCCGAATTCCTCTATGCCAGCCACCCTTGCCTCCAAGCAGGGGACAGGTCAGGTACCCCGCCACCTGGCCCCTCTAGTTACCCCTCCTTCATCCATCCCAGGGGAGGGAGAGACTAAGCTAACTAGAATATTTTCTGCCTCGAAGTGTCAGATTTATTTCTTCATTCTGCTGCTGTGTGGACGGCGCTGAGGCTGGAAACGCTGAGGCCAGCGCCCAAGCAGACGCGCAGGGAGGCCAGGGCTGCATGCACAGAACGCTGTGTCCCTGGTCCTCTTGAGAGCGGTGGAGAGTCGTGCTGGGTGGCCACGGCGGAGAGCGCGGCCTCGGCACTCAGTCACCGCGTCTGCCCGCAGCTCTTCGACCGGGAGCTTTGCTTGCGGCAGCTGCGCTACTCGGGCATGATGGAGACGGTGCTCATCCGAAAGTCGGGCTTCCCCATCCGCTACTCGTTCGCGGAGTTCGCCCAGAGGTTCCGCGTGCTGCTGCCCAGCGACGCGCGGGCTCAGGTGCGCCACCGTCTGCCGAGGGCGCGATCGGGGCCACCTCCGCGCACCCCTCGTCCTCCCCGTCGGCCTCGGGCACCTCCAGCCCCAGTACCAAGGGCCTCCGACTGCCCCCCAGAGCCCCGGCCCCACCCCCACCAAGAATCAGTCCTTCTTTCACTTCCCCCTTCCTCCCGCCCTCCCCTCTTGCTCTCCCAGCACCACTGGCTCGTCCCAGGGCGGGGCTGGGGGAGTTGGGGTGGGGAGGGTGGAGCCCCAGCAGCTGAAGCACACTTCTGCAGTTTTACAGCAAATGCTGTTCCCCTGGGGCAGAATGTTACAGAGCTGAGATGTGGCTAGGGAGCGTTAGGGCCAGAGTGTCCTTCCCCTCCTGCCTGAACACTCAGCATCCTGAAGTTTGGCCTGGTCTGAGGCCAAGTATTGAGGCCCCTGGCCAAGGGATGCCCTTGACCCTGAAGCTGGGCCCAGTCTGCCCACCTCGTCCCCCTCCTTGACCTGACATGCCCTTTTGCGCCTGTCCCCTGGCAGTAGAGCCGGTGGGACTAGGAGGAAGATGCCCATTCCCAGACCTCACCCTCCAAGGGGGTCTCTACTTCAACATTCTCAGAGCCAACCCTTTTTCTTTTCTCTTTTCTTTTCTTTTTTTGAGCCAACCCTTTCTCTCCTTGGCAGTTTAAAGACAAGTTCCGTGAAATGACCGTAGGCATCGCTGACATGTGGCTGGGGACAGACAAAGACTGGAAAGTGGGCAAGACCAAAATTTTCCTGAAGGTGAGACCTTGAGAAACCGGCTTCCTAGAGCATGTGGGACCGGCCAGCTCCTGCACCAGGCCTGGTGTCTCTACCCGTGTGCCCTGAGCCAAGGCCACTGGCACCAGCTCTGTGCCCTTTGGGAGCCCCAGGTGGAGAGTCACAGTAGGGGCAATCAAGGTGGGGGGAACACCCTGAAAGGCTGACCCAGACTCTGGGGAAATTTCTCAGAAAGGAACCCCTAAGGCAAGATAGGAAGGAGGTGG
Source organism: Arctocebus calabarensis (assembly GCA_963573935.1). Classification (NCBI taxonomy): domain Eukaryota; kingdom Metazoa; phylum Chordata; class Mammalia; order Primates; family Lorisidae; genus Arctocebus; species Arctocebus calabarensis. The sequence goes on along the minus strand of CAUYON010112268.1, from coordinate 36,344 downwards.
CACCTCCCAGACACAGCCCAAGAGCACTAAGGGACTCAAGCCGGGCTCCCCATGTGCTGAGAACAGGCCGCCCCCATGCCAGGAGTCAGAGCCTGCAGCAGGGCTTCACGCCTCTCCGAGCCCACAGAGCAGGCACGGCAGTGGAAGGCAGTGTGTTGACTGCGTGAACTGACTCATACCTCGTTGGTTTGTACAAGCCTCACCACCACCTGCCTCCCCACAACAGACAGGAAGCCTTGTGGTCCTCCAGGATTGCCAGTTGGGTCAAAGAGCCACCAGGGAGAGACTCTCCCTGTCCCCTATCCTCATAACCCTGGGGACAAGCACAGGGAGGGGGAAGAGGAAGAGATGGAGCCAGGAGGATGCCTTGCAGCTCACCTAAGCCCACTCTCCCCATCCCCGCTGCTCCTTCCTCTTCCCCCATGGTGCTTGCCCACTTGCCCTCATCTATCCCCAGAGGGACTTCCTGGCCCCAGCCCTCAAGTCGGTCTGTCTGTTCATCTGTCTATGCACTAGTCAGGCCGGTGATGGGGCTCTGGGGCTCAGACAGGGAAAAGGAGCAGAGGGCTTCTGATGTGGCTGGGAGGTGAGGCCCCTGCAGGGAGGATACCCCAGGGCACTGCCGGAAGGGTGGAACAGATAGCAAGGGCCATAGGGGCATTGGGGTGAGGTCAGTGTGGAGAGACGGTCAAGGAGGCTACTGCGCACCCCTCCAACTCTCCTCTCCCTGCTTCTCCTTGAGGCCACTGCTGGGTGTGGTCTGTCTCTGTTGCCCAGTGCGTGTGGTGGGAAGTGGAATCCAGACAGGCTCTCACAGGTCACAGGAGGGCCACAATGCTCTGTGTTCGGCAGAGATAGCCCTGTCTTCCTGGGGCTGAAATGCCAGATCTGTGCCTCTCACCCTGGGGCCCGGTGTCACCAGGGATGAATAAGGCCCATCTGTCTCAGACCCTGAGTCCAACTCACAGCTTGCAGGAAACATTTTTATACTGAAGCAACCATAGGTTTCGTATGGTCAAATGCAAAGTGGAATGCTCAGCTTCGGGTGAATGTGACCCCTGTTGGATTCCTCAGAGTGGAAATGAAGGTTGGCAGTTTGGATTAGCAAGTAGACGAAGGTGAAGTGGGAAGTCGTTGAATCTCAGCTGGGAGGTGTAGCAGCAGCTCCTGACTCTCAGCCACATGCCGCTCAGTCTGAGGGTCCCTTCTTTGGCTTGAGAGACACTGCCTTCCGCAGACAGGATCCCAGCTCAGGAATGGGGTGCAGAGATGAGGGCAGGACAGCTCTGTGATGGCTTCTCTCCTGTTCCCAGGAGGACCAGGACAGTTTGCTGGAGATACAGAGGAACCAGGCCCTGGACAGAGCGGCAGTCAGCATCCAGAAAGTCCTGCGGGGCTACAAACACAGGTACTGCCCCTCCCTAAGTCACCACCTGCCATGTCCCCCACAAGCTGGGGTCACATGTTCCTGCAGAAAATGTTGTGCCACTTCTGTCTTCTGTGGGTTCTGATGAGAAACCCGCTGTCATTCAAATTGGTTTTCCTCCTGTAGGTCACGCACTTCACATTGCCTTCACGAGTTTTTGCCTTTGATTTTCAGAAGTTTGACCATGATATCTCTTGGTTTGGATTTATTTGGATTTATTCTGTTTTGAGATTTTCAGCTTTTTGAATCTGTAAGTTTATGTCTCTTGCCAAAGTTACAACCTTTTCAGCCCTCATTCCCTCAACTTAGCTTTTTTAGAGCTGCCACTTTCTTCTTTCCTTCCAGAACTCTGATGACATAAATACTAGATCCTTTGCTAGATCCAATACTAGATCCAGAGCCCTGTTGGTTTCTGAGGCCCTGTTCGTTTTCTTTCCATCTATCTCTCCCTGTTTTTCAGGCTGAGTAATTTCTGCCTCACACTTACTGATTCTTTCCTCTCCAGTCTGTTGCTGAGCTCACTCAGTGAGGTGAGTTTTTCTTTTTCCAGTTGGATACTCATATCTTCTTTTTTTTACTGATTCTTTCTATGTTCTTGTTTATTTCAAGTGAGTTTAAAATTTCTCATTGAAGTGTGTTTACATCCTACACATTTTGTCAGATTTACACCTACGGTTTTTTTTTCCCCCTAGAGTCTCATTCTCTCACCCAGACTCACCTTATCCCATTAATCACAGATGTTCTTAATGAAGAATCTAGACTGGTGAATCCTTTCCACAGGGTTCTCAATTTTCTTTGCCCAGATCCATCAGAGGAGTCACTACTATGGCAGCTATAGCCTTAATAAGTGTATTTCTTAAATAGAAGACTTCAAAGTCAAAATTACTTCTTGGCCCATGGGCTGCAGGGCAGATGTTTTATTAGCACGCATGAAAACGTCATTAATCTGCAGGATGGATGTTGTGTTAGCAGGCCTAAAAACATTAATCCCTTCGTACATCTCTATCAGAGCTCTTGGGTGACCAGACGCATTGTAAGTGAGCAGAAATATTTGGAATCTTTTTTTTCTTTAAGCAGTAGGTCTCGACAGTGGACTTAAAATAGTCAGTGAATGGTACTGTAAAGAAATGTGCTGTCATCCAGGCTTTGTTATTCCATTTCTAGAGCATTGGCAAAGTAGATTTAGCATAATTCTACAGGTGCGAGGATTTTCAGAATAGTATTGGCTTTAACTTAAAGTCACCAACTGCTTTAGCCCCTAACAAGAGAATCAGCCCATCCTTTGAAGCTTTGAAGCCAGATACTGACTTCCCTACTCTATCAACATCTTAAATGGCATTTTTTTCCAATATAAGGCTATTTCCTTTACATGGAAAATCTTTTCTTTAGGTAACCACCTTCAATTGTCTTAGCCAGATCTTCTGAATAACTTGCTGCAGCTTCTACATCAGTACTTGCTTCGCTTTGCACCTACAGTGTTAAGAGTGTATGGAGATTGTTCCTTGCCTTAAACTTCATGAGCCAACCTCCGCTAGCTTCAGACTTTTCTTCTGCAGCTTCCTCACCTCTCTCAGCCTTCACAGAAGAGAGTTGGAGCCTTTTCTGGATTAGACTTTAGCTTAAAGGATTGTCATGTTTAGTTAGATCTTCTTTCCAGATCAAACTTTCTCTATCTCAGCAGTAAGGCTGCGTTGCTTTCTTATCATTTTATGCTCACTGGAGGAACAATTTTAATTTCCTTCAAGAACTTTTCCTTTGCACTCACAACTTGCTATTTGGCACATGAGGCTTAGCTTTCAGCCTTTGTAGGCTTTCCACATGACCTTCCTCACTAAGCTTAATTATTTTTACCTTCTGATTTAAAGTTAGAGATTTGCAACTCTTTCACTTGAACATTTAGAGGCCATTGTAGGGTTCTCAATTGGCCTAATTTCAATATTGCTGTGTCTCAGGGAATAGCAAGGCTGGAGGAGAGGTAGAGAGGGGAGTGGCCAGTCTGTGGAGCAGTCAGAACACACATTGATAAAGTTTGCCATCTTACATGGCTGTGGTTTGTGGCACCTCAAAACAGTTACGATGGCAACATCAAAGATCACAGATCACCATAACATATGTAGTAATAATGGAAAAGTTTGAAAAGAGGCTATCACAACAGGAGGGATTTCAAGAATTAACAAAATTTGATACAGACATAGAGTGAACACAAACTGTTGACAAAAATCATGCTTGACACAAGGGCCACAAACCTTCAATTTGTAAAAATGCAGTATCTGTGATGTGCAGTTAAGTTGCAGTACATGAAATGCAGTACGTCTGTACAGCTGTCTGCACCAAAATTGCCTGGAGGTATCTCTGCCTCTCTGTGTCCAACCCTGGGCACAGGATACAGTGGCTGGAAAAGGGGATCTGGCAAGTAATAACCAGTTAGGAATGAATTTTATCCCTTCTTAGTTTGGGGGGCATAGAAAACAATGAAGAAGACTTTTTTGATTACTTTAAAAACTAGGCTGTCATTATTCACAAATTTGGGTAGACTTTATGTTCTTCATCTGCCTGTGTCTTTTGGTCTAGAAAGGCTTCTGAGAAAATGTATTGTTTTGTCGGTGCCTGTGGCTCAAAGGAGTAGGGCGCCGGCACCATATGCCAGAGATGGTGGGTTCAAACCCAGCCCTGCCCCCCCCAAAAAAGAAAATGTATTGTTTTTATCTTACCCAACATTTTGTTAGCCTTCTTCCCTTTGAAATCAATTCCCCTACAAAGGAGTCCTAATGTCTGGGTTGTTCCATGACTCTGGCTTGCATTTCTCCTCCTAGGCAGGAGTTCCTGAAGCAGAGGCGGGCAGCCGTGACCCTCCAGGCTGGGTGGAGAGGCTACCACAACAGGAAGAATTTCAAGCTGGTGAGAGAGCTCCCTGGGAGGCTGGGCCTGCACGATAAGTGAATGACTGTCGAGTAAAAGACATTTTTTTTTAAAGACAGAGTCTCACTTTGTTGGTCTTGCTACAGTGGTGTGGCATCATAGCTCCCAGCAACTTCAAACTCTTGGGCGCAAGTGATCCTCTTGCCTCTGCCTCCTGAATAGCTGGGACTACAGGCTCCCACCCTCCACAACACCTGGCTATTTTTAGGGATGGGGTCTTGCTCTTACTCAGTCTGGTCTCAACTCCTGAGCTCAAGCAATCCGCCCATTTAGGCCTGCCAGAATGCTAGGATTATAGATGTGAGCCACTGCTCCCAGCCTTAAAAGACAAACTTTTGAAGTTTATTTTTCTGAATGAGAGATCTCGTGCAGGAAGGATCTAAGCACTCAGAGATGCAATCAGATCTCGGCCGCCCAAGTTTTCTGTCTTATTGTAGTCTCCAGCCTGTGACTTGTGACCTTGAAAATGTTCTCCTGAAGAGTTCTGAGCATCTCCAGAGCTAGACGAGGTGTCATGCTCTGAAATGAAATAATGCCTGTCCCTTCCCAACTTACAGGGAATGACATAAGTAAATGAATTGGTTATTCTATTTCAAACACTCCTTCCTGATTTCTCTCTTAACCACAGTCACTTGCTAATGAGTAGCTGATCAACAGATGCACTAGCACTTTCATTTTTCATGGACATGACTGTGATTGTGACATACAGTGGTCACATCAGCAAGACTGGCCCAGGCCTTTGTGCAGTCCATGCTCACAAAGGTCACAGTAGTAGCTGACCTGTATGGGAAGGGTCCTTGGGGCCTGTTGCTCTGCATGCGTAATTTTATTTAATATTAAACCAACCACATAGTCAAGGGACTGAGGCATGAAGGGTTAGGTAGTTTCCCCAAGAGCACACAGTTAAAAACTAAAGAGCTGGGGTTTGGATGCTGGGTTATATGACTTACAAGCCCTTAAGCCAACCCATTGGGTTGGTTTTAAGAAGCCGACAAGGTTTGTCGTAAGGTCTCAGGGGCTGCTGTTGCCCAGGGATGTATGCAGTCCAAAGGCGGGTGGTCATACATTTCTCATTTTGCTTTTATTTTAAAGGTGCCCTGACAGTCTAGCTTGATGGAGCTGGCTGTAGGGCTCCACACAGGTGTGCTCCCTCTGACAGGTTTGCGGACTTGGTAGGCAGGTGTGAAAAACACTGCCTGCCTCTGGAATCCTCTTGCCCATGTGAAATCCAATCTGATTCTCTCTGTCCATGGCCCCCAGGAGACCACTTTATAAATTTGTGCTATTTCATAAATGCTTGTTTAGCACTTATTTGCATGTCAGGTTCTATCCCAGGTACCTTACAAGCAATAACTCTCTCAATATGCTCACACTTATAGGTGTGTGCAATTCTAACACCAGCTCTTTGCCAAAAAGCAGCCAACTATTAAGCTGCTCTGCAAGGTCTCCTGGGAGATACAGTCTCTGTTTCCCAGAGGGCCTTCTCACTCTTGAGCCTGCCTCCCTTTTACTTCTGCAGATCCTCGTGGGCTTTGAGCGCCTGCAGGCCATTGCACGGAGCCATCTGCTGGCCAGGCAATACCAGGCCATGAGGCAGAGGGTGGTCCAGCTGCAGGCCCTCTGCAGGGGCTACCTGGTGCGCCAGCAGGTTCAAGCCAAGAAGAGGGCGGTGCTGGTTATTCAGGCCCATGCCAGAGGCATGGCTGCCCGGCGGAGCTTCCAGCAACGGAAAGCCAATGTAAGTGATGACCCAGTCTCTTGGGCAGGTGGGGCTGGCAGCATCCCAAGTGGGTGAAGGAAGGCAGGAGGAGTGGGCGGCCATAATGGCACTCTCACCAGAAGCCCCTTTGGAAAGTCTTCACCCTCAAGTTAAAAATTACTCAAGAGCGTGATAAGGACACAGGAGGCAAATTAGGAGGCACCTTCTGGGTTGAAAGATAAGAGACAGCTCTTTCCTCCTGTCTCGGGCCAAAGTCAGTACTACAGCAGCCCATCACGCCACCCAGGGAACTGTTCACCTGTGAGAGCTTGCAGGACATAGGTTGGGAGAGGCGCCACATGGGCAGGGTAACCGTAAGCCTGGGTCCTGGAGGACAAGCTCCCTAATCTCTTCTCTTTCACCTAGGGGTAATTTTTCAGGCAGGGATGGTTGGTCCCCAGGAAGGCCAGATGAGCTATGAGAGGCTACCCTTCCAAGGAGGGAGCAAAGGCCCTGATTGTTGGGCTGTCCATGACAGCTCCAGGGACAGAGAAATAATAAGGGAACTGCCCTGTGTCTGGGCAGCGGGGAGGACAGGGAGCGGGGGAGAGGGGACAGCACCAAGATGCATCCTTATGCATTTTATACCTCAGTTCTGGGGGTCCCCGGAATTTGAGGTGGTGTCTTAGGGGCCATGTGGGGGGAAGAACAAGCCAGCAACCTCACCTCTCTGGACCGCTGATTTCTACTGGGAAATGGAAAGCCTTGGCTGGTTGATCTCTAGTCACTCTTGGTATTAAAATCTGTTATTTTAGAGCAAAACATTGATTGGATGAATGATGGCAGGATGAGGCTTACTTAGTTTTGGAAAGTGCTTGCTCTGTGAAGTAGGCAGAGCTGGGTCCATGGGTCACCTTCCCCCATAGGGCTGTGCGCAGGCACCGCTGGTCATCCCGGCAGCAGAAGAGCCAAAGAGTCAAAGTGCCCTCCCCACCAAGAAGCACAAGTCCATCTACGACACCATCACTGACACAGAGATGGTGGAGAAAGTGTTCGGCTTCCTCCCTGCCATGATTGGGGGGCAGGAGGGCCAGGCCTCACCGCTCTTCAAGGTAAGACCAGCCTGTGTTTCCAAGTCTGCCCAGGCTCCTTGAGAAGCCAACCGCTAGCTGGGGGAGCTGCCTGGGCATGGCCGGGTGTGTGCCACAGCCCCGAGCAGTCCCGTGATCCGCAGGGAAGAGGGGAGTGAATGTGGGTTTCTGCAGCCAGATCCCTCCTCACTGCAGTACTGCCTTTTCTGTCCCCAAATCCATCTGTCATGCAGCATCCCCAGCCCACCTCTGAGTGCCTTGGGGGCTGCCTTCTGCTGAATGTGACCATAGGCAGACTGTGGGAGGGGCAGCACCCCCACTGTCCTCTGTGGATCCACACGACACTCTGCCTCCTGCCTTGTATAGCAGGCGCTGCTCTGTCCCCTGCCCTGAGGGAAGTGGGGAGGGGACTGGGGAGTGTATAGCCCTGTCTTCAGGGCAGGCTGTTCAGGGTCCTGCTGCCAGGTGGCCGGCATATCGCAGCAGCCCACACAGGCCAGCTGAGGGGACACGGGCAGATGCCTTTGCTCCCAGTGAAGAGCCAGACTGGCACTTGTCAGGTTCTACCGCCCACCAGCGATGCCCACTGTGTTGGAAGTTAGCTGACCAGTTGGCTGCCATCTGAAAGGACAGCTGACCCATGTTCTTTCTGACTGATCCCAGGATTTGGAGGCAAAGACCCAGAAGCTCCCTGAGGTTGACCTGGACACGGTCCCCATGCTGGAAGAGCCCGAGGAGGACACGGATGACCTGACCGAATACACGTTCCCCAAGTTCGCTGTGACTTACTTCCAGAAGTCAGCCAGCCACACACACATCCAGCGGCCCCTCCGATACCCACTGCTCTACCATGAGGACGATGCTGACTGCTTGGTACCTGGTGTTCTTAGGTTTCTGGAGAACCAGTGGCTCAGGACATTCCCCGAGCCCAGAGTCTGAGCTGTGGTTTGGAAGAAACAAGGAAGGGACCCCAGTGCTGGGAGCTGAGTCCCAGCCGGCCTCTGTCTCATTTCCCCAGGTCGCCCTGGCTGTGTGGAACATCATCCTGAGGTTCATGGGTGACCTCCCGGAGCCAGTGCTCTATGCCAGGAGCAGCCAGGGCAGCTCGGTGATACAGCAGCTCCACCGCACGCTGGACGGGGACAGCAGTGCCCAGAGTCTGCAGCAAGGGATGTCTTCACAGGTGAGTGGCAGGTGAGGGAGGGCCCAGCCCTGGGAAGCTGTTCAGGAAGTGAGAGCAGGTCTAGGAGCCCTCCCATTGCCACTACCTGCTGAACCCAGCCCCTAAGCCAGGGCACCTGTGAACTTTCAGTCTTGACTTGCACTTGGAAACTTGTGAGATTTCTGAATTATATACTCATTAATGAAGAGACTCCCCTGGACTCTCCCATTGGAGCTAACCAAGGTTTGACTTGAACTGATTCAAAATGTGTATAACAGGCATAACAGGTGTTGTCATTGACTGACAGCCTATGTGGCAGCTGCTTCTCTTCATCCAATCCCCAGGTGGGCCAGTGCTGTAAGGTGTGGGTTGTTATGCTTATTTTCAGCTCAAGAAATGTGGACGTGAAATGACTTGCCCCCAGATCACAATGGACACGTGTGCAGGACCTGGGCTTTGAATCCATTCTGTTGAATTCAAAGACCACATCCTTGACCTAACCTCTATCCTGCCCTCTGATGGGAGTTCATTCATACCCATTTTGGTCAGAACTCCTTCCTACACCCCAGTGTCATGCTGTAAACCTGGTGGAGCATGCAGTGACAGAGTTATGCAGCAGTGACAGCACTCAGGGCCCCCCAGAGGCTGGTGCCCATGCTTGCCCCACACACCAGTTCCCTCGGTGGGACTCAGCTCAGATGCCTGAGGGGTCCTGTGTGCAGACTATGTAGAAATCTCAAGGACTTTGCACACCCAATCACATGGCCAACCCCATCCAGAAAATGCATGGCAGTCACCTGGGCCCAAGCCCCGAGTCCTTGATCTCTGGAGTTGTGGGCTCTAGCAGGGCAGATTAGGTATCTATTACTGTGTTAGCATCTTAAAATGGCACACATTTATTGTCTCACACAGTCTCTGAGGGTTAGGAGCAGCTTAATGGGAAAGTTCTCATTCAGGATCTGTCATGAGCCTGCCATCAATTCATCTCCTGGCGTTCAAGGAGTCCATCCCCATACTGCTCACTCACTTGGCTATTGGCAGGACGCCTCCATTCCTCCCCATGAGGAGGAGCTCTCTCCGTCCTCACAAAATGGTAACCACTCAGGGAAAGGGCTCTGGGAGGCAGGCCATCCACCCTGCACTTCTGGGGAGTGGACCCGGGGAAGCAGGACTGGCTTCCTGGAGGTCAGATCTTGGGTTTTTCTTCCTGCGTGTGTTTAAGTACCAGCTGTGTGTCCCACACACAGGGCAGGAAGCCAAGTTCGCCCTACCGCCCTCATGCAGCTTGCCAGGAACTGTGTCATCTCACAGTCAACCCCTGTGTAGCAGACCAGATTTGCCCCAGCCAGAAGCTGGTGCCTGGGCCTGGACTAGGCTGATCTCAACCCATGCCCAGTCCCGCCCTGAGCTCCAATTTTGGCAACAAATTCTTCCCATGACCCCATCATGACAAACAAGGGCTGGCCTCTGCCTTAAAAGACTGATAGATACTAAGGGCTGGGGGACAATCCCTGCCCTGTCTGGACCCCAGCTCAGAGCCTGAGCTCTTCTGATCCCCTACAGACCTCTGCCTGGCAGACCCCACCTGCTCTGTTCCACCTGCCAAATTTTTGCTGAGCGTGGACCATGGCTTGGGGGTGCCCCAAGCACCTGGGCTCACACCCAGTCCTGCCTCTGAGATCTTAAATGGGGAAAAGTATAAGCTTTGCAATCAGAAGAACAATGCTGAACCCCTCCCAGAAGGCTGGTGAGCAGCTTTTGTCTAGTCTCTTGCCTTCTCTGGGCCTCTATTTTGGAAGTGAGAGTGGCAATGTGGACCTATGAGTGTTATGAAGCTTGTGTGGTTCCAGTGCTGTATAGCTGAGGCCAGGAAATGTCTGGGTGAGAGGGACACTCAGTCTTCCACTGGCTGCAGGGTCAGCATCATTGAGCTAAGCCCAGTCTTAGGACAGCCCCAAGCTATGGTCATTCTTGAACTGTCCCCTTCCACAGAGGCCCGGCCGCAGGGAAAGGGGAACCAAGGAGATCTCCTCCATGAAGCTGAAGCGGTCTTCCCGGCTCACGGGCCAGGTGAGCCCTGGGGTCAGGACCTCAGCCTACTCCCTGAAGGACTCCAGGCTGTCACTTCCCTCCCTGCTCACCAGTTTTCCTCCTTGGCAAATGGGGAGAATCACAGCTGCCCTGACAGCCATCTTTGGGATTCAAGGTAACCGGCCAGCTGAACATTGGGGAGGAGACATTTGAGCCCAGGGGCCTAGACGCAGACCGCCCCATGTCCAACCTGGAGAAGGTGCACTTCATCGTGGGCTCTGCCATCCTGCGACCCAGGCTCAGGTCAGTGCCCCCCACCCCACTCCCATTGACAGCCGGGCTCTCAACCTGGGGCCACAGCCTCCTCCCCACCCCCAAGACACCTCTGTCCTAGGGCCTGCAGGCTGGGTCTCAGGACAGCAGATACTGTGGCCTCTAGAGTTCTCTGCTCACTCTGCATTAAGAAAACCCATGAGAAAAACTCAGTTTTAGGAAAACAGATTCATCATGGGCTGGAGATTCATTTAGAACACGCTTTAGTGCAGGATCCTATAAATGAGCAAGTTCCTCATTTACATTATATATGTTCTGCTTTTTATACAATTTGCCTTATAGGAATTGGGGTTTCACACTTGTTATAAAAAATACACAGTCAGACTGCGAATACTGTATTCTTCATCCACATTTGGTCGAATTGGTAGAACGACCTCCACAGATACAGAGGGCTGACCGTATACTGCTTCAAGGGACTGACTACTGTATTTTAGGGGTTCACTTATTATAAGTTAATATTTTAAACTAGATTTGGGAAATTTGGGGTCATTATTTCTTTAAATATTTTTTCTATCTCATTCTGTCTCTTTTCCTTCAAGCTCTATTTAAGCCTGTGTAAACTCTAGTATCTCAGGTACCTGAGGGTCATCTTTTCTTTTTTTCCCCTCTGTTCTTTTCTTGGACCATTTCTATTAATCTGTCTTGAAGTTGACTGCTCCTTCTCTCTTTCCTAACCTATTCTTTTTTTTTTTTTTTTTTTGTAAAGACAGAGTCTAACTCTATCACCCTCAGTAGAGTGCCGCGGCGTCATACAGCTCACAGCAACCTCCAACTCCTGGGCTCAGATGATTCTCTTGCCTCAGCCTCCCGAGTAACAGGGACTACAGGTGCCCGCCACAATGCCCAGCTGTTTTTTTGTTGCAATTTGGCTGGGGCCGGGTTTGAACCCACTTACCCTCAGTATATGGGACCTGCGCCCTACCCACTAAGCCACAGGCGCCACCCTGCTAACCTACTCTTATACGCATCTAACAAATCTTTTACTTCTAATATTATATTTTTCAGTTTTAGAATTTGCACTTGGAGAATGAAACCGTCTCTATTAAAAATAGAAAAAATTAGCCGTATGTTAGGCGGGAAACTGTAGTCCCAGCTACTCGAGAGGCTGAGGCAAGAGGATCACTTGAGCCCAAGAGGCTGAGGTTGCTGTGAGCTATGATGCCACATCTCTCTACCCAGAGTTACAGAGTGAGACTTTGTCTCAAAGAAAAAAAAATTTGCACTTGGGCATTTATTCTATTTCTGTTTCTCTGCCAAGATTTCCTAGTTGTTCTTTCACTATAAGCATAGTTTTCTTTCGTCCTTGAATAGCAGTTTTTAAAGCTTTTCTGCAAATCTAATATCTGGGACAGCTTGAGGTGAATCTCTTCTTCCTGTCTCCTTACATGTCTGGTGCTTGACTGTTACCTCCTCACAAAACTAGTAGTTTGGGACTGTACCCTGGACATTGCGGATGATGTTTGGAGACTCCAGATGCATTTTTAGCCTTTTGAAGAGCATCGACTTTATTTTGGCAGACAATTAGCTTGGCTGAATTCAAACTCCACCTCCCATGTGGTGAGTGGCAGCTGGAATCCCTGTTCAGTTATTTTAGCTCTCGCTGGGCTACGGGAGTCTGCACCCCATGTGCAGATAAGGGGTCAGCCAGAGACTTAAGATTTTATCTGCAAAATGTAGGGCTCCCCTTCTCCTTTCTCATGCTCAAGCTATACTTGTTCACCTGATTCTTTAACCCAGTAAGACGACAAGGCTTCTACTCAAATTTAGCTGCCTAAATGACACAAGCTGGCAGGTATTCTAACTGATCTGGTTCTGTTGGTAGTTCCCTCATGGATGACCCCTCAGCAGCGACCACACCGTCCAATACAGCAGACACAAAGGATGTATCAGAACAAGGTGTGCTGTGGCCTCCTCGGATACCTCCATGGGCCCTCCCCACAGTGTGGTATCCAACTATGACATCCTTCCCGATCCCATGAGAGCCTCTGCCTTTCACAAGCCCCCAGTGGAACCTCCCCTGGCCTCTTACTACTGGAAGCTTCTGAAATTATGGACTTCCCTCTTGTGTGGGACCCCATCTGGATGGCTAAAGTCCAGCTCCTTCACCGGCGTCCTCTTGGCCGGCAGGAATTTCATGCTTTACCCACCAAATAGCACATACACAGTTCCCATCTCTTGACTCATCTCTCTCCACCTGGCCTTGGGTTCAGAATTCTCCAGGAGGAAACAGACACTAGTCGCTTTATTCATGGAAGTCCCAGCTCGGGGACACATCAAACACCAGCAAGAATGCTATCACCAGGCTCCATTCTTGGGCTCTGTAGGGAGGGCAGTGAGCTTCTAGTCACATTGCATCTCCCATAGGGAGTGAGGGGGTCACCTCTGACAGACATGCCCCATCCCTGTAGGCAGTTCTCCTGGGGTCCCGCTCCCTGCCCCATCACTTTTGGAAAGTGGAAATGGGCTACAGATCTCTCTGCTCCCTTGAAGTCCCTGTCCAGGCATCGCCTTCCAAATGTCTTCCTGTACACAGGCTGGGGGTGGCATGGTAGCTGGACATGCTCTGACATTTTTTAGCAAATGCTACAAGAACGTTGGATGTTAGCATCCGTTTTTCCATGTTCAGGAATCTTAGCCAGATTCTGAGACCAAAAGAAATGCCCCGTTCCACATCTGTCACACATTCCACATATGCTTATTAAGGACCCACTTAGGGCCAGGGTCAGCGTGCAGAGACAAAGACACATGTCCATCCCCGAGGAGCCTACCCTGTAGTCGGGGGACGCAAGAGAACCAGGAGAGCCACGACGACAGTATCTGTACCTTCGTATGTTCAGAGCCCAGTGGGGCCTCCGGGAAGGGGTGGTCTTAATGCCCTGCTCAGGTGTTTGCCAGACAGAGGGAAAAGGTGAATAGGTTACTTTTAAAATAGCCTAAAGGGGTCTGGAATTCTTAGTGGCTTGTCACAGCTGAGTCATGGAGTCTGGATTCGATTTTTCCCCTAAGAGAAGTGGGAAAAGTTTTAAGCAGCAGAGGACTATGATCATATCTGATTTCCAAGTGGTCACCCTGGCAGTAACAAGGCAGGATGCCGCCTGGGGGCAGGGGGCTGGGCAGGGGCTGCTACAAAGGCCAGAGGAACAGGCCAGAGAGGAGGGGACAGAGAAAACACCCAGGAGAGAAGTGGTAGGATCGGTGGCTGATTGGATTTGGAGGATGCAGGGACGTGAGGAGCCTGGAGTGACCGCAGATTTCCAGTCTGTGTGAATGGTTGGCGACGGTGCCTGTACATGGCAGAAAGAGGACATGTGCTGGGGCTCCGGGTGGCCAGCTGTGTCATGTCTTCCCAGCTCTGTGTTCAGTGTCCTCACGTTGGCAGCTTGAAACTGGCCTTGGTGGGGACATTTGCATACAGAAATCTGGAAATGCAATGAATTTTTTTCTGGGGAGAGTTGGTTGGTAAACATTTACCAGCACACCATGAGGTTTGAGGGAAGGTGCTGGCTTCTGCATATATGAGGTTTGAGGCAATAATGGGACACTTTTTAAGATGATAGAGACTGAAGTCAGTGGGAAAGGATCCAGGAGAGTCTCTCACTAAGAGGTGACAGAGAGGGGCAGCCCATGAGCTATGAAAACAGGACTGGGACAGGAGGCGGGAGAGTGAGAGGTTCTCCTGTGAAGTCCCCTAGTTCTCCTGCTTGCCCTAACTGTGGAGCTGGGCAGCAGAGCAGGCAGGTCATGCAAGGTGGCCATGGAGGGCTGCCCCAGACCCATCGAGGGCCAGTGCATGGAGGGCGGAGGAGGCAGCACGGGCAGCGATGTAGAGGGCAGAGATGGACAGGGAGGCCAAGGGCCAGGCCTTGGGGTGAGAATGAGATGGGAAGCGAGCAGGGACAAGCCTGAGAAGACAGCAGCTGCAGTCCTGGCAGATGAGGCAGCTGGGCAGGGGTGAGGGCTGAAGGCAGAGGGCACCCCATGGTCGGGACCCCAGCGAGGCAGCAGGACTGTGAGCCCAGGCACTCCTCTTCCCTGGTCCTGCCTTCTGAGCGGGTGGTCTGTGTCTTTTAGGGATGAGATTTACTGCCAGATCTGCAAGCAGCTCTCGGAGAACTTCAGAAAGAACAGCCTGGCCAGGGGCTGGATCCTACTCAGCCTCTGCCTGGGCTGCTTCCCGCCCTCGGAGAGGCTGATGAAGGTGGGGCCCGGGGGCAGGGGGCAGGTTACTGCTGGAGCCCTGGTTGGCCCTGGGCCTGAGGCAGTGCCAGAATCCCAAGGCGTGGCTGGGTTCTGCCCCTGCAGGCCAAGACAGGCAGCAGGGCCTGTGCTGCTCTGAGCCTGAGTTTCCCCATCTGTATAAAAAGACTCTGCTTCTGGCTCCTTCTGGCCCGTACCAGGGTCTTCAGGGTAGCTCAGGCACCCTGAAGTTTTCACTTCAGCTCAGGTACCAGGGTAGCTCTTCAAGACCAAAATGAAATGGTAGATGAAACATGGCCTGAAAAGACAGATGTCGTGGGAGTGGGCCCCTCCTGGAGATGAGCCATGGTGCCTCTTTCTAGCCCTGAGACCCGGAAGGGGAGGTGAGTTAGCAGGTGCTTCCAAATGCTGGAGGCCTAAGGCTTCACGGGTTTAAGGTATCTTTGGTTCTGATTATAGAAGTTGTATATAGGAATATGGGAAGTTTAAAAGAAAAGTTAAAGTCCTCCCCACACCCAAAGATAGCTCCCGTTAATATTTTCTTCTGGCCTTTGGTGGTGGTACAGTGTCGTACTTGTGCAGAACACTTCCTCGCATGTCCTCTTGGGGACACCAGAAACCACGATCACCCGGCCATCTGTCCTAGGCACTCAGGCAACTCCCATCACCCCAAGGCAGGAAGGAACAAAATCTCTCTGTGAGACAAAAAGGTTTTCAATGCATTTTGTCAGACATGTTTTGGACATTGAGTCATCTGCATTTTTTCATTTATTTTCAAGATATTTTCTCATGGTACAAACCTCCCAGCTGCCAGTGGGTGTTGGGCTTGTGAGTGGACACGAAGTGATATGAGTGACATCTTCCAGTCAGTCACTCATCACCATAGAAACCACTGTGATAAAATATATATGTATGTATATCCACCTTTAGGATAGGTTTGAATTATTGGGCCAAAGAACACATGTGCTCTAAAACTATGCACTATTTAAAATATAGTGTCAAGCCGGGCGCGGTGGCTCACGCCTGTAATTCCAGCACTGTGGGAGGCTGAGAAGGGAGTATTGCTTGAGCTCAGGAGTTCAAGACTTCCAGGCAGCACCTGTGGCTCAGTGAGTAGGGCACTGGCCCCATATGCTGGAGGTGATGGGTTCAAACCCAGCCCTGCCAAAAACTGCAAAAAAAATAAAAGAGTTTAAGACTTGCTTGAGCGAGAGTGAGACCCTGACTCCTAAAAAAAAATTTTAAAACCCCCTCGTTGCCTTGCCATGGCGAGCACCTGTAATCCCAGCAGCTTCTGGCTTCCAGAGGCTGAAGCAGCAGGATGCCCACAGCCAGAGTCTGAGGTTGCAGTGAGCTATGATGCCATTGCATTCTGCTCAGGGCATTGGGTGGGACTCTGTCTCAAAAAAAAAGGCAAAGCAATAAAAATTAAAAATAATCAAGAAAATAAAGTATCTTACCAAACCGCTCCTCCAAGGTGCACCAGTCTGTATTTCTCCTTGCAAGGTATGAGCGTGCTCACCTCAGTGCAGCTGTACAAACTGAGTGTGACAGTTTTTAAAATCTGAGGGCAGTGAGTAGAAACTGGCTTTCACCCTCAGCACCTTCCCCTCTTCCTTCCTCACCCTCCAGTACCTCCTGAACTTCATTGATCGTGGGCCACCAGGTTATGCACCCTTCTGTGCTGAGCGCCTGAGACGCACCTACACAAACGGGGTGCGCACGGAGCCCCCCACCTGGCTGGAGCTGCAGGTAGGGGCCGGCAGGGGTGGGAGTCGGCAGTGAGGGGCAATGCAGGCCACAGGCTGTCCAGTCCTGTTCATGGGGTGCTTCTCCTAGGATAGGACCTTTGTCCTCCGAGCTCCTCTGTCCCTGGAACCCTCCCCTTCACAGAGCTCGGTCTCCCCAGTCGTGGCCCAGCCGTAGAGATGCCCCCACCTCTAGACCCACATTCTTTTAGGGCCCTACTAAGGGAAGAGCCATCTGGCCCTGTCATCAGCATCATGCTGTGCTAATTGCTGCCATTGTCATCACTCTGATGGCATTTGACTTTGTAAAGAAGGCAGTGGTCTCACCAAGGTTGTTTTCCTTGGTGGTGCTGCTGTTGGAAGCAGGTGTGCTTCACTCTGCTTTGGCAGCTGTGTCACCTGTGAGTTCTTGTGGCTTCCTCAGGAAGGGTCACTCAAAATAGCCAGGGTGGAGGGGTCCCTGCACCCTGCCGCACCTGCGGCTCCGGCCCGCCCCAGCCTGGAAGGAGGTACTCATCCCTGTGACCCCACAGTGCCCTCTCCCAGGGGCTGCAGGTCACCTCTTTGAATCAAAGCTCAGGGCTCTCATCTAAAAGTGGAGCTGTGGCTCGGCGCCAGTAGTACAGTGGTTATGGCGCCAGACACACGCACCGAGGCTGGCGGGTTTGAGCCCGGCCTGGGCCAGCTGAACAACAATGACAACTGTAACAACAAAAAAAATAGCCGGACTTTGTGGAGCTGTGATGTCCTACAGGCTGCAGCCCCTACCCTAGGGCTGCTGAGGTAGACTTGGAGAGGCACCCAAATCACTGGATGTGTGTGGCTAGGCTTGCGCTGGCCCTCCCAGCATCCTCCCTGTGGCAAACCCCTATTGGCCTGAGCTTGTTCTCCATGCTGAGCTGTGGCCAACCCTGGGAGCCCTTGGGACCAGGGATGGCCAAGCAGGGGCAGTAGGGCAGGGAGAGAGGGGTGGATAAGGGCCAGCCTCCTGTCCATGGGTTCCAGGAGCCCACAGGCAGGCAGCTGAGCCCCCAGGCCTGAGTCTCCCTCTGTCCATCCCCAAGGCTGTCAAGTCCAAGAAGCATATCCCGATCCAAGTCACCTTGGTGACTGGGGAGAACCTGACCATCACCATCGACTCAGCCTCCACGTCACAGGAAATCTGCCAGCACATTGCCCATAAACAGGACCTTAGTGACCACCTGGGCTTCTCCCTCCAGGTTGCCGTGTACGACAAGGTACCGACCAGGTGTCACTTGCCTCCCTCAAGCACCCGGGCACCCGAAAGCTCCAGCCCTCACACCTTGCCAGCCTGGTCACCACCAGCCCTCCTAGCCACCAAACACACGAAGATGTGTGCGCACACACACACAGCATGCAGCCTGTCCTCCTGCCCACACCCTCACATCAAAGCCCAGCAGTCACACCTTGGACCCCAAAACTCACCCTACACACCTCATTACTCCCTCAACACCCTGCAGCCCAGGTGCAGACACCGGGCTCCTTCACCACCCAGCACTGCAGACACAGAGGGGCATAGCCCACTTGCAGGTCACCCACCCACCCCGGCTCCCCCATGCCCGTGCCACACCCCCGCACTCAGACACACACCCATCTCTGGACGATACCACAGCCCAACCCATTAGCCAGCACCCATCTCTGCCTCCTGTGGAAAGGGGAGGAGTGACGGGGAGTGGTGGGCAGGTGTCCCCTGCAGAGTGCACCGCAGCCGCTAACCCTGCTGCCCTGACTGTGGCCTCAGTTCTGGTCCCTGGGCAGTGGGCGCGACCATGTGATGGACGCCATTGCCCAGTGTGAGCAGCTGGCCCAGGAGAGAGGTGAGAGCGAGCGCCAGTCGCCCTGGCGCATCTACTTCCGGAAGGAGTTCTTCAGCCCCTGGCATGACTCCCAGGAAGACCCCATCAGCACCAAGCTCATCTATCGCCAAGTCCTCCATGGAGTCTGGGCCGGAGAGTACAGCTTTGAGAAGGTGAGAGGGCCTGAGGAAGAGCCACATTCAAGGTCCAGCCTGGGCCATGCCATCAGGAAGTACCCCATGGAGGATGAACCCAGCTGGCGTCAGAGAGTATAGAATATGGAAGGCAGAGGAACGGGGGCAGGGAAGGTGTCATGGGGTGCAGGGGTGCAGCCCCTTCCAGGCCCAGGCTTCACTTCGTCTTCCATTAGGACTTGGGTTTGCCCAAGCCTCTGGGTTTCATGGTACCAGCAGCAGGCAGGGCCCTACTTGGCCTCACCACCGCAGCCCTGTGTATGCGGCAGCAAGGCCTAGTGGTCAGGAATGTGGCCTTGGAGCCCTGCACCTGAGTTCAAGCCCAGCCCTGTGTATGCGGCAGCAAGGCCTTAGTGGTCAACCTGAGTTCAAGTCCCACTTCCACCACTTACTGGCAGTGTGACCTTGGGAAGTTCCATCACCTCTGTGAGCCTCAGGCTCTCATCTGGAATGTGCAGAGAGGACTGAGAGCTCCTACAGGTAGTGGTAAGAGGTGAGGGGAGCTGTGCACCTGCAGAAAATCTCTTGCTCACTCAGAAGGGTGTTGCTATGGGGCCTGGGACAGGGACAGGCTGAGAACCACAGGGGCACCAGGCCCTGGAAGGCTTTGGTCCTCCAGAGAGAATTGGCTGCTGGGTCTCTTACACATGCTTCTCCTGGCTATGTCCCCGCAGAAGCCCCACTGGGGCGCCCACTAGTCTCCCTCGGCAAGTGAGAACTGGAGCTCTGAGAGGGAAATGCCATGCCCACCTCCCTCCACTCAGAGCAGCAGTGTCTGGGTTCTACCTAGGAACTCAGAGAGGAGCATTCCCTGTCAAGGCCAAGGCTGCTGGGATTCCCAGCCTGCTAACAGGAGCAGGCCTGCACCAGGGCCCAGGCAGGGCACATGGTGGTTCGGTTGGGGAAGGAGCAGTTCCTGCCTAGTGGAGGTGGCAGGGCAGGGAGGCTGGCCACACTACACTGCACTGGGGCCAGAGCTGGGCACGGGTGAGAGCGTCCTGGGAAAGGGTGAGTGCTCACTCAACTCCTCCTCCTGGCTGCGCAGGAGGAAGGGCTGGTGGAGCTGCTGGCCCGGCACTGCTACGTGCAATTTGGTGCGTTGGCAGAGAACAAGGCTATCCAGGAGCTGCTGCCCAGCTGTGTGCCCTCCAAGCTGTACAGGACCAAGCTCCCCGAGAAGTGGGCTAGTCTCGTCACTGCCGTCCATTCCAAGGTCAGCCTGTGGACAGCCTGAGCACTCCAGCCCTGAGCTCCCTTTGGGGTGGTGGTGGGGCCCTAGGTATGCAGAGGGATGGATTCCTTCCCATGAGCCCCACTCACTAGGGAATCGGAAGCTTGACCTTGACAGTTAAGTAAGTATAGTCCTGTCTTTTCAGGTTCAAACAGTCCCGCTCAGTTCAAATCCTTATCACAGGCCTGTGCCACCTTCTTTCTCCTAAGCAGGCATCTTGCGGGTCCCTGTGCTGATCTGTGCTGCAGCATTCACTCTGGCCATGGCCTCTCAGCATGAAAGGGCAGGCATAGCTGCTGTCCACTGTGCCATAGACTCAGCATCCATCCTGCCCGTGGAGATTGCCCCATCTTGCCCCTGGGCCTTTTGGTGTCCCCTTGCTGGGTGCATGGTAACTGGTGGGTCAGAGTGTGGATGTGTATGTATTTGATGCACATTGCATATATATATTTTTTTTTTTTTGAGACAGTCTCCTTTTGTCACCCTCGGTAGAGTGCCATGGCATCACAGCTCACAACCACCTCAAACTCTTGGGCTTAAGCGATTCTCTTGCCTCAGCCTCCAAAGAGGCTGGGACTACCTGCCACAGTGCCCGGTTATTTTTTTGTTGCGGTTGTCATTGTTGTTTTTAGCTGGCCCAGGCTGGGTTCGAACCGACCAGCTTTGGTGTATGTGGCCGGTGCCCTACCTACTGAGCTATAGGCACCACCTGATGCACATTGCATATTGCCAAATCTTCCTTCAGATGCAGAGTGTCTATTTACTTTTAAAAGTCAGAATGAGAGAAAATAACGTTTTGTTCAACAAACAGTAAAAAAACAAGTTCAGTTGGGTGTTACAGCCAGTTGTTGACACAGCACAGCAGAGGGCAAGAGAAGGGGGCAAGTAGAGTCCAGAAAGGGGTGGGCAGGAAAACTGAAGAAGAGGAACTAGCAGGAAGGGTGACATGGAGGTTCCAGAGAGAGGCCCCAATATGCCGAAGAGCTCTAGAGAAGAAAGGCAGAGAGAGGTACCAAGGACACAGAGACACAGCAAGGTGTTCCTCTCGCATGGAGGAAGACATAGACCCATAGACAGGCATTGGCAAGCATGGGCCCAAGCGCGCACCACAGACAGATGCAGCCCCACCCTACACTGTGGTCCCCAATAAAGAGGTGAAGGCCTTCCTTATTCCCCAAAACCACCTCCTAAAGGGTTCCTGGGGTTTAGCAGGGCTGCACTAGTGCCCAGAAATTTCCCGGGAGCATCCCTGGAGAATCCCTAAAGCGCTGGCCTTGCTTTAGGTAGAAGCATCACAGAATGATCCACCAACTCATCTCCCTGAGCACTGGGTGAGGGATTAGCTAGGGGAGACAGGGCAACTGAGGTGACACGAGGGATGCACTCTGCCCCCTGTCCCCACCCACAGGCCCCATATACCCAGACACAAGCCACACGGCTGGCCGTGCAGGAGCAGGTGGTGGATGCCGCCCGTCTGCAGTGGCCACTGCTCTTCTCCCGGCTCTTTGAAGTCACCATGCTCTCCGGTAATGGCACCTGATGGGGTGGGGCAGACGTGGGCTGGTCACCCTGGGGGTCGGCATGAGCTTGACACTGCTGTCTCCCGTGCCCAGGTCCCCGCTTGCCCAAGACTCAGCTCAT
Organism: Arctocebus calabarensis; assembly: GCA_963573935.1. Lineage (NCBI taxonomy): Eukaryota > Metazoa > Chordata > Mammalia > Primates > Lorisidae > Arctocebus > Arctocebus calabarensis. The sequence goes on along the minus strand of CAUYON010112268.1, from coordinate 14,855 downwards.
CTTGGCTGTTAACTGGAAGGGGCTGTACTTTCTAGACCAGCAGGAGAAGATGCTGCTGGAACTCTCCTTCCCAGAGGTCATGGGTCTGGCCACCAACAGGTGGGGGTCCCAAGGGAAGACATCTCACAAACTGAGTTCTTGGAATTATTGCATCTGTAGGCTCGGGGAGAGAGAAAAGGGGATAGTATGTTGTCCCCAGAGCTTGGCTGGGCTGGAGGAACAGGGGTCAATATGTGCAACAGCTGCTGGACTTGGGAGCCCCTCTGGTGCCAGGTGGCACTGCCTGTTAACCACTCTGCTGAGTACCGCCCTGGCCACCCCTCTTTGGGTGGCTTGCAGCATGCAGTGTCTCTGGCACGCGTGCACTCAGCTGCCTGCTTCCCTTCTCATGAGCAAGAGCTGGTGGAACTTCTTGCAGCCCCTTGGGAAGTCCTGCCCCTGCCCTGCCAGACCCCCCTTGGGAAAGCACACCCCCATGTGACGTGACCATTATAATCACGACCAGTGGGCTGTGCCAGGATCACACTGGCCCCGAGGCTGAGCATGTTCCGTGTCATGAAGTCCTCAAGGCACACTCGTTCTGAGACAAGTAAACTGAGACACGCAGAGGCAAGGGTGTCAGAGTCAGCAGGTGGTGAAGCCAGCAGCTCATCTCAAATCTCATGTTCTTTTTGCCATGTCCTGGTGTCTGTGCGGTATCCCTGCACTCCAGCCTCCTCGTTACCTGCCCAGAGCTGACCCCACACTCTGGGACTGGGTGCCACCCACTGCCTCAGGCCTGAGGGGCCCTGCACTCTGGCCAGCTCAGCCACTGCCCACAGTGGTGGCTGGCCTAGCCCTGGCTCTGGAAAAGCCTCTCTGTTCCCTGGTGTGTGACTCAGGAGGGGCTGAAGTGGGTGGGGGTGGGGGAGCCCCAGTCACACTGTCTTCCTTTCTAGGGAGGCCCAGGGTAGCCAGAAGCTGCTGCTGTCCACTCTGCATGGGGAGTATGAGCTTCTGTCCCTCAGCAGTGTAGCCATCGCTGAGATGGTGGCCCTGTTCCTGAAAGGCCTGAAAGAGAAGTCCATGTTTGCCATGGCCCTGCAGGACAGGAAGGCCACAGGTGCCCTGCCGGGTGGGGTGGGGCAAGGGCCCATGCTCAGGGGCTGTGGAGGCAGCAGGCACACACATACACACACAGCAGCTGTGTGGCATGGAGTGGGGCTTGGGGATGTGAGCAGAGGGAGGCAGGGAAGGAGGGTCTCAGGGCTCTACAGGGGGCAGTTTTGGGCAAGGCCCTGTCTCTCTCAGCCATTATTTCCTCTTCTACAAAATTAAGGGTTGAAGGAGGTGGTCTCAAGCCCCCCAAGGCCAGCCTTGCTCGGGACTACTCTGCTGCAGAAGCCACTCAGTTAGCCCCTTGCACAGATGTGGAACCTGAGGCTCAGAGAGGGACGTAGCTGGCCCAGGTCATGCAGCTCAGTGGGGTGGGAGCCTAGTTCTTGGCTACAGGTCCCCTGCAGGCCACTGCTCTCTTGAGAGCTGGGCTGTGGACAGTGGCGGGCATCTGAGTAGACCCCAGCACCTCCTCTGGCCCTTGTAAAGCCCTTGGCAAATGGTGGCTTTTTTGTCCCTGTGCCCTGGCCTTGCAGATGATCCCACTTTCCTGGCCTTCAAGAAGGGGGACTTGTTAGTCCTGAACAAGAAGCAGGGACAGCTGGCCTCTGAAAACTGGGTGCTAGGGCATAATGACAGGACAGACAAGATGGGGCTGGTGCCCATGGAGTGCCTCTACATCATCCCCATAATGGCCAAGCCCTCGGCGCAGCTGCTGGTAATTCACAAGCTCACCTGTCCTCAGCCCAACCCACAGGCACGGGTGGCAGCCCCAGGGCACCCAGCCGAGGGCCTGGCACAGGGGCCTGCAGCCCACCTAGCTGAGGGCTAGGAGGGCTGCCTGGGCATGAGGTCAACCCCAGGGTGGTTTGTGACACTGGCACAGCAGGTGTACAGTGCCCGGCCCAGCACTTGACACTAGTGCTCCCTCCCTCCTCCCCTGGAAACATACCCAGTTTCTGACTCATTTGCACCCTGACCCAAGGGGGCCCAAGTGTGCCCTGCCCTGAGAAGACATCCCTGAGTATGTGCTGAGGCCTGAGCCAGAGACAGGCAGACAGGGCTGGATGGGAGGTGCCGCTGAGAGAGGGGTACCTGGGGTTTGAGAAACCCAGAGTGGCCATGGCCCCCAGACCAGGTGGTGTGGGTTCCATAGCCCTGGCATTAACCCTCTTAACCACAAGAAACAGGCACTGTGGGGTTGGATAGTGGTCTTGGGCCACACAGTGGGTGACATGGGAGGAGGGAGCCTTGGACTATCTAGCACTGCAGGTGACGCCTGCACATCACTGAGGCAGCCAGGCTAGGAGGAGCCTACAGGAAGAAGGGCCCGCTGGGCAGTGGCTCCTGGGCACCCACAGGCCTGTGCACCTCCAGAGTTTGCTGGCCATGTCTCCAGAGAAGCGCAAGCTGGCAGCCCAGGAGGGGCAGCTTGCAGAGCCCCCGACTGAGGAGCAGCCTGGAAAGAAGCTATACACCTTGGAGGAGTTTTCCTACGAGTTCTTCAGGTGCCCGCCCCCCTGTACCCACCAAGAGCTACAGAGAGGCCTTCCCAGGGCTCCTGGCAGGAAGGGGCCACTCTTGGCCCTCCCACAGCCACCATGGGAGGCTGGACAGTAGAGAGAGAAGGAAGGGAAGGCCTTGCGGTTGGTCCTCACTCCAGCCTCCATCCCTGATAGGGCTCCAGAGAAGGGGACGGCAAGCAGAGCTGTGCTGCCACTGTTCAGTCCCCGAGGCCACCTATGGGCCTATTCTCCTGAGCCACTGCGGCAGCCACTGCTCAAGCGCACTCATGCCAATGTTGACCTCCGGGACATCGCCTGCCAGACCTTCGTGGATATCCTTCCCCAGCCGAACTGCCCCAGCTGCATAGATGTTCATGAGGTGGCCTGGCTTCACCTCGCAGAGTGCCAGGCAGTACCCACATGCAGCTCACAGCAGGGCTGGGGTCAGGGTCAGTGGCCGGCCAGGGTCAGAGTCTAGGCCTAGTCATCGGTCATCTGGAGGCCACCCCCAGTGCCATTGTCCTTGACAGCCACACCCATCCTCAAGTACATGGGTGACTACCCATCTCGGCAGGCCTGGCCCACTCTGGAGCTCACGGACCAGATCTTCTCATTGGCCCTGCAGGACTCATCCCTACAGGACGAGGTCTACTGCCAGATTCTGAAACAGCTGACCCACAACTCCAACAGGTTTGCTGGGGACGGCAGGGCCCAGGGAGCTGGCCCCTCAGTCCTCATCCCAGCTCCAAGACTGGGGCTGCTGCTCAGACGGGAAGCTCATAGCACCGAATCCCTGCCTGGGCACCTGTAGCAGCAGAGGGAAGGGCTGGGCCCCCAGTCTGCTCTGCTGATGACCTTGTGGTGGTCAGAGCTCTGCCCTGGCCCGTGCCTGCCCCCACCCTCTCTCTGTATGACCTGAGTGGGCTGTGGCCTCTCTGAGCATCAGTGTCCTGGGGGCAAATGGGCACAATGGCCCTGGACATGGGCTGGCATCCCACAGCCTTGATGGTGCCCACCTATGTCCTCTTTCTTGGGCTCCCCTCCCCCACATCCTTTCACCCCAAGGTCCTTGCCTAGCCTGGGCCCCCATGGGAGCCCTCTGACAGGTGCCACCCCCCAGGCACAGCGAGGACCGGGGCTGGCAGCTGCTATGGCTCTGCACGGGCACCTTCCAACCCAGCAAGGTGTTGCTGCCCCACGTCCAGAAGTTCATAGACACACGGAGGGGGAAGCTGCTGGCCCCCGACTGCAGCCGCCACATCCAGAGGGTCCTGAGGTGAGCACTACCTCCACGCTCCTGAGAATCAGCCCTCCTCCAGCAGGGCTGGCCCAACCATCCAGGTGCTCGTGGTCTAGGGAAGACTCACCTGCAGCCTCTCCAGAACTGGCATCAGTTTGGGGAGGCAGGACCGGGCCCTGAGCCTCAGAGAGGAGAGTGGAGGGTGAGGCCCAGGGTGGCGGGAGCCCTGGGCAGAAGGCTCTGGCATAGCTACCAGCCCCCTGCCCCACCACTACTGGCCCAGGGCACAACTAGAGGCTGACCTAGAGGCCCAGCCCAGCCTGAGTGGCTGAGGTCAGGGGCCCGTTGCCCTGTCCGTGGGCATCTTCCTCATCCCTCCCACATCACAAAGTTCTTCCTTGGCTGTCTTCCTTCTCTGCCACCCTCCCGCCACCTCTGCTTGGCCTCCTGTGCCTGTGGGGAGGGTAGGCTGACTGTAGGAGTGGCTGAGTCCATGGAAGCTGTGGTCATGGAGGGAGGTGGGCACTCTCAGAGAGGCTCTTCCCAATGCCCCTGTCGTGTGAGATCACAGCCTGGGCTGTCCCCAGAGCGGTCCTCCTGGGCCCCCCTCCTCCTTTGGGGTTATGTGAGAGCCCACTAGGTAGGGGCAGCCCTGGGGAGTGTGAGGGGCCGGGACCATGCCAGCAATGGTCCTGGGGTTACTTCATCTCTTATTTCTGGCACGTGGTTTAGGGTGGGCAGGGAGGCCGGGGGTGAGTGGGAATGGGGGGCCCCTGAAGCACGTGCTATTCCGCTCAGGACTGGGCCCCGGAAGCAGCCCCCACACCAGGTGGAGGTAGAGGCTGCTGAGCAGAATGTCACCCGCATCTGCCACAAGGTCTACTTCCCCAATGACACCAGTGAGGTGAGTCCCCGCCCTGGTCCCCACAGGAGTGGAGAAGCCCTCCTGCCCACACAGTGTGCTCTTTGCTCACCAGAGAAAGCCATTCGGGGGTTCCCAGCGGGCCCGCTCACCTTTGCCTCTCTCCTTCCCTCCTCCCCTAGGGTGCTGGCCCCACTTGCCCTCAGGTGCTTCAGAAGTAGGGACTGTCCCAAGGTGGGAGTTGAGGATTCCAGGCGGGAAGCCAGAAGGGTGGGCAGTAAAGTTGAGCCCCAGGGCCTGGGGGCCCCTAGGGACTTCTGACCAAGCCAGGGCACAGTCGAATGTGTCCTGCGCACAGAACCCGCCTAGCTATGCAGAAGGCAGAGGGGACAAGTTGGGGGGACACCACCAAGGACCCCACTGTGATACAAAAGCCTCAGCAAGAGGTGGCAAAGGCCTACAGGCCTAGGGGGCAGAGGTGGACGATGTCACTTTATATGTTCCCCAATGACAGGCTGGCCCTTATAGCCAAGTCCCTGTGACAGGAAGTTCCCACAGTCTGGGGCTGGGCTCTCAAGGCAAGTTCAGAAGGCCAGGCCTCCCAGGCCCCTGGACAGCCAGTGCTGGTGGGTGCTATGGAGGGGAGGCTTGCCCCTCTCAGGACAGCACATCCAATTCAAGTTTCATTAAGGAACAAAAGCGCCAGGCTATATAGGGCCCTCTAGGGTTGCGCCTCATCCCCAGATTGCCACTCTGGGAGTGCTCTGGTCCCAGACCTCACTATCCGCCTTTCTGCCCAGATGCTGGAGGTGTGCAGCAACACACGAGTGAGGGACCTGTGTGACAGCATCACCACCAGGCTGCAGTTGGCCTCCTGGGAGGGCTGCAGCCTCTTCATCAAGATTGCAGACAAGGTGTGCCTGGGCTATGGGGGGATGGCCAGTGGGGCTCTCCAGTGGGGGAAACCTCAGCTTGCCCAGTGCACCTGCACTGGCCCAAGACCCTTGCTGCCTGGCGAAAGAGGGTAGAGTTTCAGGGCTAGAGCCTGGGTCCCAGCTGCAGTGGTCTACACTCAGCCTAACTCCAACCAGACCCCAATCAAGGGCTGCCCCAGTCTGCCAGGCCATAGGCAGCTGCTGGACCTGAGCCCCACAGCACCCTCTGAGGGGGACAGCCCCCTAGCAGCTGCTCCTACTGCTGCCTCCCTGTGCCTTCCCCAAACCCAGGTCATCAGCCAGAAGGAGGGAGACTTCTTCTTTGACTCCTTGAGGCAGATGTCTGACTGGGTGAAGAAGAACAAGCCCCAGAAAGAAGGTAAGGGGGTCCCTGTAGTGCTGGGACAGGGTCGCCTCCTACATGGCTTGAGCCCATTCACTCATTCATTCCCTGGTATCTGGTGTCCCTGGGTTGTAGGGACACCAGGCCCTGGGACTAGGCATTGAGGACTTCCTAGCATGAGCAGAGTATAGGGACAGGGTTGGAGTCCATCACTTCAGTGCAGAGAGATAAAGTCACACAGGGCTGAGAGCGCCTGGTCCCCACTTGGGGTCTAAGAAAGAATGGGGGCTTTCGAAGTGGGAGGTGTTGGAAGCAGGGAGGGAGCCGGGACAGGCTTAGTGCTCACTACTGCCCCTGCCCAGGGGCCCCCGTGACACTCCCTTACCAGGTATACTTCATGAGGAAACTGTGGCTCAATGTGGTCCCAGGGAAGGATGTGAACGCGGACACCATACTCCATTACCACCAGGTACTGGGCAGACTGCCCTCCTGGTGGGTGCTGAGGACACCCCCTTCCCTCCCACACCTGCCCTGTAGGAGCTGGCAGGCAGGGTGGGAACTGCCGCGCCCTGGGCCCCAGGCCCAGGCCCAGCTCCAACCTCTAGTCCAAGCTGTGCTCCTGAGGATCTTGGATCCAGGAGCAGAGGACAGCAGCATTTGGGGACAGTGACTGCACTGGCACCTACAGCACAACTGTGGGGAAGGGGGAACAGAGGAGCCTCCAGCCCCCCAAACAGTGGCTATTCCCAGAGCAGCCCACCACCTCCACACAGGATGCCGGGGCCCTGCCCTGCCTCGGGGTCATCCCCTGCCTGCAACTCCTCCCTGACAGGCTCAGCTTGCAGCAGACTCAGTCTGTCCTGGATAGGGTGGCTGAGCAGGCGGGAGGAACTGGGGCGGGCAGGCCGCAGCCTGAAGCCAGCGTGTCCACCACCCAGGAGCTGCCCAAGTACCTGCGTGGGTTCCATAAGTGCTCCCGGGAAGATGCCATCCATCTGGCAGGCCTCATCTACAAGGCCCAGTTTGACAATGACCGGTCCCAGCTGGCCAGTATCCCCAAGATCCTAAGGGAACTAGTGCCTGAGAATCTCACGCGCCTGATGTCCTCAGAGGAATGGAAAAAGGTCCCTGACGTGCTGGAGAAGGGTCCTCGGGCTGCTGCCCCTCCCCACCCAGTGCCATGCCCTGCCTACCGCAGCTTTTCCATGCCAACCCTGCATCCCACTCCTTCCCTGTGCCCCCTGCCAGCCCTCGGGCAGACAGGAGCTGCTCCTGCCAGGCCCTCACCAGCCCTCTCCATCCCACAGAGCATCCTTCTGTCCTATGACAAGCACAAGGACAAGACAGTGCAGGAGGCCAAGGTGGCCTTCCTGAGGTGGATCTGCCGATGGCCTACCTTTGGGTCCGCCTTCTTTGAGGTGAAGGTAGGCCTCACCCAGGCCCCAGCCTCCCCCCAGTACACTCCTGGGGGTGGGCTAGCCACCAGGTCAGAGTGCATGTGTGCATGTGTGTGTACCTCTGCGTGTGTTCATGTATGTGTGTGTGTGTGGATGTGCCTATGTGGGGGACCCCCTATGTGGGCTCTGAGGAGGTGCTTTCCGGCCTCTGCTGGACCGTGACCACTGGGCCCCACTCTCCCAGCAAACCTCGGAGCCCTCCCACCCAGACATCATCCTCATCGCCATCAACCGACATGGGGTTCTGCTCATCCACCCCAAGACAAAGGTAGCTGCCTCAGGTGCTCAGAGCTTCTGGCAGGGCTGGGGTCAATCTGCCAGGTCCAGGGACCCTCATGCAGGTGGGCTGCAGCCCCCTGTGCCAGCACGTCCTGCCTCCCTCCTGTCCCCGACACAGACTCGATGCACAGCCAGCAAGCTGGAGAGGCTCTGGCCTAGCCGGCTTGTTGGTCCCCTTGCCCACCTGCCCCTCTGCCCCCAGGACCTGCTGGCTACCTACCCCTTCACCAAAATCTCCAGCTGGAGCAGCGGCAGCACCTATTTCCACATGGTGCTGGGGAGCCTGGGCCGCGGCAGCCGCCTCCTGTGCGAAACCTCACTGGTGAGCCTGGTCCCTTCTCCCAGCCCAGATTTGAACAAAGCAGTGCTGGGGCAGACCAGGAGGGAGGCTGGTTACACGCCCAGGTCCGGGGCGGCAAGGGACCCATTCCAAGGTGGGAGAGAGGTACAGCAGTGTACGCAGAGCCCTTTTCCCAAGTCCAAGTCCAGAAGCCCCCCCACCCTTCCTGCACCCACAGCCTCTGACCCTACCACGTCCCTTTTCCAGGGCTACAAGATGGACGACCTGCTGACCTCATATGTGCAGCAGCTCCTGAGCACCATGAACAAGCAGCAAGGCTCACAGTCCCTGACTCTGGCCAGCTCCTAGTTTGACCACCCATTCGTCCTTCCTGACCAGGGTACCCCCACAGACCAGACCTGGCGTGCCACCTTCTCCCCAACACACAGCCCACCAGCACCCCAGATGACCCTCTCTCCTGGGCACTGACCACAGAGGCCAAAGGAGGACCCCCACCCCCAGCAGAATATTCAATAAAAGTCTATGGAGCCAAGTGTCTGTGAGGGACGAGGGTCACAGATGAGTGGGAGGCTGGGGGTGGGGGACAGTGGCCCACAGAGGGTCTCCAGAAAGCAAAGACATCAAGACTTCTCCAGGGAAACTGCTGACAGCTGCATTCTCCAAGGACTTCACTCCTTCCTTCTGCCTCCTTCTTCTCTCCCTCCCTCCCTGTTTCTCCTGAGGAGAGGGCACTTGCAGGAGAATCCTCCTTCCAGGCCCTTCTGCGTGCCTTTTCTCCTTTCCCCCAGGGCACTGGGATGAATGGACTGCTCTCAGAAGGCCAGCCTGTGCCAGGCAGTGGGCAGAGCTGGACACAGGACTTTGGAGGCCTGGGTGCCCCCCCTCACTGGCAGGCTTTGTCCCAGCCCACATGGGCCCATCTGCCTAGGCCTGAGGGCTCCCAGCTGGCCCTGGACAGGGGCTGGGGTCTCCTGTCTGATATCTCTGTGTTCACTAACACCAGCAGTGGCACGTCCACACTGCCCATCCCCATGTCCCCCACAATCCAGGCCACTATGGTTGTGTGAACAGCCTTCATTGTGCAAGCGTGAGCCCCAACACCAGGTCTGCACTGGCCACAAAGAAAGTGTCCTCTCTGGAACGAGCCACCCTGGCCACTGGCCCCCAGCCCTACCCAAGGGCACAATGAAGGCCTTTGGGAAGGGAAGGGGAAACTGAAGCAGGCAGTGACAGTGGGATTGTGGGAAGGCCTCCTGGGTGGTGGGGTGGGGTCCTGGCCCTCTAGGTGGCTGGTAGGTGGGTGTGGCAGGACTTGCTTGCCCAGTTAGGTGCAAGAATATTACTTGGTTGAGTAGTGTTGAAAGGCTGGAGTGTGTCCCCTGAGACTCCCATCTGCATGGCCTGGCCCAGTGACTCAGGTGGACTTCCCTGGCTGTGGCACCCCAGGTGGCAACAGGCACACAGCAGGGACATTTTGGAGCACAGGCTCTCACAGGAGTGTGCCACCAGGACCTCTGTGGGAGGGATAGGGCAGGACAGGCTGGCTGGAAGCTGGACACAGGAGGACGTGGCTGCCAGGCATGGACCTGGGCCTGTCACAGGCTCCCTCCCCCAGATCCTGCCTCTGCACAGAAAAAAAGGAAGGCCCCAGCCAGAGAGAAGGGAGGAAGAGAATGCAGAGGGGAGGAGAAGGGGAGGGAAGGGAGAGGGCACAGGTAGACCAAGGTGAGCAGTCCCATGGAAGCCGTGGAGGGGCCGGCCCCGGGTGAGGCGGCCAGCAGCCCTCAGGCTGAGTTGAGGTCCACAGACTTGGGCTGGGCCTTGCGGGAGGTCAGCTCCGACAGCTTTTTCAGCCGCTTCTTTAGCTCCAGTGGGAACTTCTCGTAGCATTTCTTACACACAGGCTTCATGTCGAACTCCACAAACTTGTTCCTAGGGATGAAGTCCAGCCGTCCGTGGGCCCCACACCCCACTGACTCTGACCTCAGACAGTGGCCACGGAGGCGGTGCAGTGTGCTTTCCTCAGCCCCAGCTTACATCTCCAGACCATGCAACAGACCCCAGGCCAGAGATGGGCCTCAAGGACACCCTTCCCTCCTAGAGGCGTCTCTGTGGCTCCTCACTGCCCTCAGAAACCTGGGCCCCATCTCTCCTGCCATGGCCCCAGAGGCTACCCACACCCCACGAGGCTTTCTCGACAGGCCAGCCATCTGCTCCATTGCCTTTGCTATGCCGTTCGCTGGGCTGGCACGCCCTTCCTTCCCCAGAGCCCAGGTCCTTGCTGGGCTATACGAGACTCACGTATTTCTCCCCTCTCACTGTGCCCGAGGTCCCTAGACCTGCCTCAGTCTCCCCATGCTATGTGAGCCTGGGCTGCTCTAAGCCCCACTGCTCCACCAGGGCTCCACCAGGAACCTGCAGAAGTGCCCCCTGCCCTGGCCCGTCACACACCTCTCAGGGGAGGCGGCCAACTTACTTCAGGGTGAGCTTGCTGTTGCAGGTGGAGCAGGAGAAGCAGCTCACACACCAGGCCTTGTTGAGGGCTGACACCACTATGGGGGCAGATGCAGGGCTTAGCAGGTCCAGCCAGGCCAACACAGGCCCAGCTGTGCAGCTGCAGGGCACCTCCCCCCGCCAGGGGAACAGGGAGGCAGGGGAAGGAGGGGCTTGGGGACACGGGGACCTCACCATCACCCTCGATCACGTGGCTGCAGTTGTAGCAGACATCCCCAAAGAGCTGTGGACCGGGTAAGCTGTCAGTGTGGCTGCAGGTAGTCACAGTCCAGCCCCGAGCCAGGATGTAGCCTGGCCTCTCCCCACACACCCAGTCTCAGGTGTCCCCTGGGCCCATCCTCTTGGGCACAGGGCACCACCGGCCCATGAGATTCATCCCCTGGGAAGGACATCAGACTAAGGCATTGCTCCCTAAAAGGCCCCTCTGCTCCCACTGGTTTCCTGCAAGGGGGTGGACCTGGGTGGTGACCCCATCCCATCAGCCTTCTTTGCCTTCTGCACCAGAGTGGGAGCAGCTGCCCGCACTGTCACCCCCACATGCCCAGGACCTCATGATGCCTCTTTTTGTCCCCACAATAGGCCTGGGCATAAGGGTATGTTTTTCCAATGAAGCCTGAGGCTGAGACAGCTGCCCAGGTATCAAGACCTCAAGCCATGAGCCAAGGCCAAGGACATGGGCCTCAGCACCTGGTGGGGCTCTCAAAGGTCTGCCCACAGCCTGCCCTGCTCCCCATAGCTCCCCCACCAGCACTCCAGCCCTGAGGGCCCCGCCTAGCCCACCTGGTTGTAGTGGGTCTCGCAATAGGCCAGGCCCTTCTTCTCATAGTGTCGGTGCCCCAGGAACGGCTTCTCACACTTGGCGCAGACAAAATGCTGGGAGGGCAGAGGGTGAGCCATGTGGCATCAAGGCCAGGTAGTGACCCCAGGGGACAGGAAGCAGAGGCCAGGCAGATGGTGGCTGCCCTGGGGGTCAAAGACCCTGCTCCTACTCTTATGTACCCACGGTGACATTGCAGGTCACTGTCCTCTCCCAGTCAGGTCTCCCCCAAGGAGTCAGGTGCTGGAAGGTACCACCGTGTGGAGGGCCCTCCCAGGCGGGAGCCCTGCCTGTCATGTGGTGCCTCCTGGGGGTCTCCCCATGGGCCAGGGGGTCACTAGGAAACATCTTTTTGTCCTCCAGGACTCAGCAAGTGAGGATGCTCATCCCCCAGGAGGTCAGGTCAGGGCCTGCACCAGGGACCTTTTTTAAACAGGCTGCCCAAGACACAGCTGGCAGGATGACTGGCCACCAGGGAACATAAACTTCCTCTTCGAGTGTGTCTGTGAGAACACAAGAGCCCCAGTCTGGGGGCAAGTTGCTGACTGGCGCTCAGCTGTGCCCCCACCAGAACCCACATGCTCAGGGACCCAGGTCGCACACTTGAGGAGCCACCGTTCCGTGTCTACACAGGTTGCACACACCACTGCTTCTGTCGACCACAGCCCCACAGGGTGCCCCGGGAAGACTGTCCCCAAGGTCTTCTCCTGATTTTAGAACCTCCTAGCATGCAAGGAGGAGGAAGAGGAAAGGCAAGTGGGGCTGCTCAGTGTGGCCTGTGGGCTCAGATCCCCTGGTTCCCTGGCCAGAGGGAGGAAGGTCCTCGCTAGGAGCCTGGGCTAGGGGTGTGGAAAGGTTCTGACCATGACTGTGAACTGGCTATGTGTCCACCATCTTGGCTCACCTCCACGTGCCACTGCTTGCCCAGAGCATTGACCACACGGCCCTCAATGGGCCGGCGGCAGGCCCCACAGATGGGGACGCCCATTTTGTCGTGGCAGGGCAGGCAGTACAGCTCACCCTTCAGCTCACGGGCCTCGGCAGTCAGCTCCTTCCTGGAAGACAGTGCGGGGACCTGAGTGCCATCCCTGCCCTTCTGCAGGGTCCCTCTTGCCCCTCCAACCCCAGGGCAGCTCCCTGAGAGGCCCCATTCTGTTCCAGCAGAGCATGGAGCAGGCGGCGCTCTCTGATCTCTGGGCCCTTTGAAGACTTCCTGTGTCCCAGACAGGCCCTGGAGCACTGAAGTCCCACAGGCCTGGCAGAAGGACGCCTGTGTTCTGCACCGCCAGGCCTCTGAGAAGCAGGTCTGTTCTCAGGCCCCTCCTCCTCCCAACCAGACTGGACGTCTGGGACACGCACAGAGGGGACCAGGCAATGACAGTTTGGCCCCACTCCGGGATCTGCTCTGCTGCCTCTCTCTGTCCTTTGCTCTATCTCAACCACCAGCCGTCCAGGGCCCTCGGCCACCACCCTCCCCTGAGTCTCCAGTGCTCCCCAGACAGCACCCTGGAGAGAGGTGCTTCCTGCCACGGCTGCTCCCCAGCTCCCACTCCACATCTGCCCTTTACCCAGCACCTGTCTCCAGACTTACCTCTGCCCACCTGGCTCACCTCTGCCGCCTCACCACAGCCCTGTCCCTGCTCTGGGGCGACCCTGGTTGTCCACCTGCCCCTGTTGCAGGGCGGGCTGCACACCTACCCACAGTGGGTACAGCTGAAATGGTCGGGGTGGTAGGCATCGTTCCTGAACATGAGGGGCTGCTCATCAATGACCAGGTGGCACCGCTGACAGATGTACTTGCCCAGGCCCTTGGCCTTCTCACGGTTGTGGCATGGCCGGCACAGGTGCCTGTGGGAGGTGAGGGAAGGTGTTAGGGACAGAGTTCCAGAGCTCCCTAACCCACTGCCTTCTGCCTGGGGCTTCAAAGGGGTTGAGCCCAGGGCCACAGAAAAGGACATGGCCCAGTCATGCCACCTGGGAGACACAGGTGAGCCCTGGAAAAGGAGTCTATGCTCAAAAAATGACTAGAAGCAAAGATGCCTGCAGGTGTCTGCCGTGTTTTCTCCCTTCCACTTCTTCTGAGCCCAGGACAGTGTGTGACAGTAGGCATATAGTTGACATTTGTTGAAAATTTAGTTGTATTTGTCAAATGTCCTTAACGTACACAAGTTACAGTGAATGTTTCTGTGCCCAGCAGTGAATGCCAGGCTGTGGGACCTGCTCACCCCCTTCCTTTGGGGCCCACCGGATGAAGAGAGCCCCAAACATGCACAGGCACTTTCTGTCTCCAAAGATAAGCACAGCTATGTCAGATGGAGGCTCCCAACCCCAGAACTGCCATGACAGAGTCTTTTGTGAAGACCTCAGGGTAATTTCTGATGCTGCTCCCTGTGCTGGATAACAGCTGTGGTCTCAACTGAGGGAGAAATCAACATGGCTTCTGTTTCCTCGAGCCTCAAAAGTGGCAGGAATTTGGACTCAGGGTCCCTGAGCAAAAACACATAAAAGCCCCCATCCACCATCCCTTGCGGCCGGTTTCCACCTGCTACCTGAATCTAGAACGTAGTGCTGGCCCATCTGGGTTCTCCTCCCAGGTCCCCGAGCCACGGGGAGCCTCCCACCCTGCATGGCCTCCACACAACCTGACACCCAGCATTAGTGCCTTTTACCAGCTTGGGGTCTACCTAAGAGATTAAATCTCAGACTCCAGATCCCAGAACCAGATTACAGTGGGCAAATCCCAGATGCCAGGGCAGCCAGCTCAGCCTCGCTGCCCCAAACTCTGTCCTGCATTGCTCCATGCTCTGCTGCCCTAGGGTGTCTGATCTTCCCAGCTGCTGTGTAGGGCAAGGGCCCAAGTAAGGTGCCCAGTAGCCACTTGCTAAGCTGCTGACTGGCGCTCAGCTGTCCCCCCACCAGAGCTCACATGCCTAGCACAGGTCAGCAAATTGGTCTGGCTTGTTGAATGTGCGAGTGAATGAATGATTGCACCAGTGAGGGAAGGACAATGGGCATCATCTGGCAATGACAATGTGGTCAGGTAGAGACGGGAGTCCTGACTGCCTTTACCCCGTGGTGGGTGGCAAATGTGGCCTATGGCTGCGTTCTTCAGCCCCATGAGCCCTGAAGCACCCCCTCAGACACCTGTGCTCCGCCCCCACCTCAGGCCACCTCCACAGTGGCAACCCACTGCTCTGCTGGTCTCTGTCACAGACACTGCATTTGCTCCCCATAACCTCATTCTCAGGTGTGCTGACTCCTCCTTGGCATTAGGAACATATATATATATATATATATATATTTTTTTTTTTTTTTTTAATTTGGGCCTTGCCCAGTTTTTAACCCACACCATTTGGTTATTGGGGGGGCTCTTGTGTTACATAATTTTGGGTGCAAGCCCAATATCCCAACGTTGGTGGTTTAAAACCTGGCCTTGGAATAACTGCAAAAAAAAAAAAAAAAGAAAAAAAAAAGAAAGATTTAAACAGATATTATTCCTTGTAAATT